>JAQBSW010000769.1:0-27500 GCA_029291075.1 Eudiplozoon nipponicum | reverse complement strand
ATTGATTGCGCAAGTGGTGGTAACAACTCTTTAAATCAAGTTTGCGAGCTTAGAGTAAACACCAATCCCATTGCATTTGACCAGTCGTCGAACAACATAACAAAACTACCGCCAGCCGCAACACACTGCAATGCGGTTTGATCCTCGACAGTCGGTTTGCCGTCGTACTCTGATGATGATAATGGAAGATCGAAATGCGTCAGTGCGTTGCGGCTGGCGGTAGTTTTGTTTTGTTTTTCGACGACTGGTTAAATGCAATGGGATAGGTGTTTACTTCAAGCTCGCAAACATGATTTAAAGAATTGTTACCACCACCCGCGCAATCAATTATAGTTTAATTGTATTTTATATATATATATATATATATATATATATATATATCTGGCGGAAGCTGCAATCAGTTAATATTCGTGACTGCGTAGAAATTGTGCAGCCGACATTTCCAGTCAAGGTCAATATATGCGAGACTGGTGGACGTCAAGAGCCGCATATCTTATTTTGATTTCCATATATATTCAATGCGGTTGATCCTCGATAGTCAGTTTTCCGTCGAACTCTTATGATGAACATGGAAGGTCGAAATGCGTCAGTGCGTTGCGGCTGGCGGTAGTCTTGTTATGTTGTTCGACGAATGGTTAAATACAATGGAAAAGAGCTGTGCAAACATTGTTTGTGGAGGCCGAACAGATAACTAAGTCAATGTTAAAATAAAAAGGGATATAAAACCACTAATTTTATTACTAGTATATACTGTGAAGTTAACAAACGAAATTCTTAAAACAGGCAGTTTATTGTATCTTATGACTTCAATTGACGTCGGCTAATCAAATCTCAAAAATTTTGACTTCGCAGTCTGTGCTACATTAAGCCAAATTTATTTTCATCATGCGGTGAGTAAATTAGATTGCTGAGTTTATGATCATGCATATTTTGTTTCTGGACTCATACTATACGCCAATAATAAAAGTTTCTATGCGTTGTATCACCAAACAACTAAACTACGCCTAATTGACGACCCAGAAGGTATATGATGAGTGGCTCTGAGAGTAATTAATTGTAACTATAAGTATTCTGTTTTAATAATGTAAATTATTCGGATACCACGATAAATGAACGTCTATAAGGAGAAATTCATTTTTATATTTACATGCTAAATGCGTATTCATTGCGTACTGCCATTTTAAAATATTTATCCTCTGTTGACTAAAACAATTCAATGCCTGAATTTAAATGTTGATTACAAATGTTTTCATTATAGCTAATAAATTCCATTTTTTGTCTCATAAATCCGTTTGTTTCGTGTTAACTGGCGTCTCAACTGCTTTAATCGACAAAACCGTCAAACTCACGATATATTTGATTCAGTTTGACGGGGCGATATTTTAAATTTTTTCGTATAAAAGGCGGCAAACTCGTCAAGCTCCTGTAAAGTTATGCACTTTTCAATTTTGAAAGAAATACATCACTACATGAAACATACCAACGCTGCTAAGTAAATTAAAAACATAATCATTGGGATGAGCCAAATTGCACAGTAGTTTCTAATCATAGATGTTTTTTTGAACAACTGTTACTCAAGAAAATGCTTTATGCTCCGGCCCCGAACGATAACAGTTACCATATTGCATAAGAAATTACTGTGTGAATAAGTATGATTAAATTTACTTCTTCAGTGATAAATTACGCATAGGTTAAGCTGATAATGTCGTCCAACATTCAATTTTGTCCGGACCATGTTTTTGACAAACTTTCACACAACTAACGATGGCGTAAATCAAAAAAATATTGAGTCTGTAATATAATGCGTTTTTCCATTTACGAATCATCATTCAGCGCATCGTTGTTGGTGATGTGGGTGCCTTTTACTGGACCTTTGTAATTTAATTTTGTACTGAGCAATATTAAAATCTAATGCACACATGTATATACGTAAGCAGAAAAAGCCAAAATCATATAAATATGATTAACAAAGTTTTTGGTTTAGAAGATCATTGATTGTGCAAACGGCGAAAAAATTTTTTTTAAACTAAGGTGGCGAAATTGACATAAAACCTCTTCCATTATATACATACATTTACAAGTTTATACTAAGTATTATGCAATATAGAAAAGACTATACATCTATTAGACCGATTTCGTTACTTTTGAGATCTCTTCATGTAATGCCGGGAATGTGCAAAAATAGGGCGCCAACATGGGCAAGTTCTCCATAGAATTTGTTGCCTTAAACACTGAGCCAAGCTGCTGCAGAAAAGGCAATTCAACCAGTACTTTAAATTAGGTTGCGATCTTGATATAAACACCTGAACCATTATGTACACAAATTTGTCAGTATAAACTAAGTTTCGCACTGTGTGGAAAAAGAAATTCATCCAGTAGAACGGTTTCGACCTTATTGGGAACTTATCAATTATTGCCCAAACTCTTCCGTGACAAGAGCGCGAACTAGGGAGTATCTGCTTAGGAAGCTGGTGCTCTAGCCCCCGAACTACCCTGCCGCACACCACAAAAACAGCTTTCAGTTATATACTAATTAATATTTATTGGTTATCTTTTTCTGTAAGCGGAACATTTCAGCATCTCTTTAGCCCTAAATTGTCAAATGAACATCCCCAATCGGCCATTATAAACCCGACACTGTTTTACATGGGAAGTGCTATTCAAAAAAACAATTATAGCGATTCAATTAGAATACGAAGCATTTTTGTGTCAATATTCCTTAGTTTCGAGTGAGATTTCAGAACTACCTCAGTACATAAGTTTAAAAACAACTGAACTGGCAAGCATAATAAATAATGTAACACTTGAAAGTGGTTCGTTTTTACTATTCTCCACTTGGCAATTTTGTTTTAAACAGAATATAGTAAGATATCTAATTTGTATTTCAAATTTAAATTTTGTGCATAAAATTGGTTTGTCGGCGAATTTATTACATGCATATTTTAGCTGGCAGATTTTACTATTATTTTATACAATTAGTACTATACATTATTTCTTAAATATAAATAACTGTACTAGTGTTAAATTCTTACCACGTTCCTCTACTTCATTTTTCTTTTTTTTTTCTTTCTGATTGGACGAAAATTTGTAAGAGGCCAACTAACGCTCCACAATTTAAATTTTGAACAATTACATTAACTTAAATGTCGCAATCGAATGGCGAAAAAAATGAAAAGCCTTGATTAGATCGAGGCCAAATCTGCAGATTTCCGTTGATGATGTTTTCCAGAGCACAGCCAAACTCTGGGACAGTTGTCCGCTCTGTGTCATTTTAGTATATGTTTCCGTCATTTGACAAGAAATTGTGTGACGGACTACTTATGTTTGGCTAAAGATGGTAAAATCGCCGCATCTAAGATATTGCAGGTAAATTTCTTAAGCGTAAATCTTCATCTTTTTGGTTTCATATCGAAAGAATAAATATTTTTCCTTGCTTCTGCACTACATGGGTTTTATATGTAATAAACCGCGTTTGGATGCTCTGTTATTGTAAATAAAATATTGTTATAGAACAGTAAAAAAATAAAATAATTAATTGAACAAAGTTTGTTAAAATCAATAAAATTTTATAGTTACATAATATATTCTAATTTTAGAGAACACAATGCAACAATTTAATTTCCCCTTAGTTTTGTGATTTTATAAAATGCTACATGAATTTTATATAAACTTTATTTACAAAATAAAAATAACATTAAGTTTAATGGAGATTATAAACGTAAAAGTTGAACGTTTCAAATAAAACTATTAAAACACAATGCCATGAGGAAATTGCTAATGGAACTTTAGTTTGAGAAAATTAGCGTTAATTCATAATAGGAAATATAAAAATCAATTTGTCGTTAAATAATAATGATAATTTACCATTTCAGGACCCTGAAAAAACAGACGAATCCCACAAAATAATCAAAGCAAATGCATTTATATCTCTAAATTAATAATATGAATGATTCCAACTTTGATAAAAATCATAGTATCATTCCTATATACAAAGGCAAAAAGTAGTTGCATTAGTAATATGAAACGTAAGTTTTTCACTAACTAGACAAGAAGAATGTTTAAATTTAAACGATAGCGTCAAATCAAATGATGTGTTCAAGTGAACAATCGCACCATAAATAATTAAAACCTCATATATATGCTTAAGCAGGTAATGTGTTTAAGGTTCTTGCTAAATAAAATGACACAAATGAGGAAAAAAATTTTGAAGCGCAGTGATAAGTAAATTTCAGCCTCATTTCTGGAAACAACAAAAATTCGTTCCTGCATTATGTATAAACAAGAGTTGATCCAGTCAAGTAATTTAATGTTCTTCTTTTTGAACTCTCTCACATTCTTAATTTTCCATTTAATGCTAATTTGTGAATAATTCGGTAGAAAATTAGAAATAAACTTATTTTATGCAACTGTCAACTAAATAGGATACAACTAATAATGCAGATTTATTGCTGTACAATTCAGTAACATTTGTTGGAATCTTTTGTGATAAATATGTGAACATTGAGTTATCAACATCATCATCATTAACAGCCATACAAAAGTCTAAAGTGACTAATTTTTCACAGCCATATAACCGTAAGGTTTGAAAAAAGTATATAAATGAATGCAGAAATAATATTTTAGACAAATTATTAGTGAGATTTACGAGAGAGAGAGAGAGGCAAAGAGAGAGAGAGAAGGAATACCTAGCTACTATGAGTAAATTTATCAGGATAACTCACAGAAATGAAGCAAACTAAACCTATCCACAACACCATTATGGCCAAGTTAGCGTTCAGGCAAGTCAAATTTTCGTTTAGTAGCATGAGTAGTTGTCAAACTAGAATGTGATGCGGTAAAGATTTGTAGATTTTGCCTCAATTCGTTAAACATCGTAGATTATAATAGGTTCGGATTGAGCCCAAATTCTTCTGAACAACCACAAAGAGCTCCATCATTCTATTGCCAACAAGTCCCAGTAGGCTGTCTTACTTGGTTGAAATAAATCCTCATCGAGCGATGGTTGACTTAAACCGATCTGTTAATAGTTCCGGTCCTAATTCCAACGAGGAATAATGGTCTAAAAATACAACAGTGTTTTAAGAAGTCAAATCAACTCAAAGTGGTACGTGATGTTGGTTGCCTGCGTAAATCAATTTCATAACTGGTAATTGACAGACTTGCTCTACTCTATCAACGACACCCATGGAGAGCACAGCTTCCGAGGTTTATGGTGACCCATAACAAACAAATGACCGTTCATGCTGTTGTTGGTTTATCCTTCTGTTCAAAACTGAACTAATTTGTTACTAGGTTCGCAACACATAATACATACTTGCATATATATATGTTCTCCGCAACAAACAGTATTTAAATGACTGGAAAAATCTACCCATGCAACACAGCCTTCAGCTATTCACGTTAAAAAATCACGCACATATGACTGTATTCACCTTGTGCGAAAGTGTCGAACGCACATCTTGATTTCCAAAATGGCCTTTAAAGGATGGTGTCTGATTTTCTTTTATCAACGTAAAAAGTCAATCGTGATCATCTACTGTTGAACAATAATATGGAGATGTCGGTAATTATATTATACTTAACGTCTGGAGAACATACCTTTAAGGTTTCAATGATATTGCGCAAATGGAAACGTGTATTCACTATTTGATTTAATATTTGAGGCCGATATTATCGGTTTTCTCTAGTCAATTATTGGAAATGGCAAATATATTGCCTCGAAAAATTCTAATATATAATGATTTAAACATGTGTGTTAATGCGACTTCAAATATCTACTATGAAAATGGTACCAAGAACGCTACTGACAATTGGCTAATTCAATTTTCTAGGAGAGCCATTAGACAATAGACAATTATTCCTATCGTTTTTACGTCACCGTTTGGATCTACACTATTCATGAATAACATAGAAAAACTCTTGACTATTTATTTTTCGCTGAGAAATTCCAAAGCCATCTTAAAAACAAAAACATTAACGGGTAGCCCAAGTCAATTTGCACTATAAATTTTATTTTTTTCGCGTTAAAACGGTCGCCATCACCAACATTGCTTTAGAATTTCCATAAAAGTCATAAAAAACTATCAGACTCACGTTAAAACATGAGAAAGACGGTTTCTTCTGATTTTGGATATAATACTATAGTATGATTTCAATGGTAATTAAAATAGAACAAATTACAATAATAAACCTGATCTGCGTATTATTTGCGTTTTCGTGACGTATACATGTACATGGACAAAATTTCGCGTCTGTTTTATAATATTGATATATAGGTTAGTCCAGTTTCAAAATGCGTAGTATATCAAAAGTTTAAGGGCAGTCTTTGAAATTTGATTGAGTCAGCTGTTATAAGGAGGTAGCAATAGAAACAGACGTATTTATGACCATACGATAATGCAATAACCTAATTATCCCATTTAAGATGCGAGCTCCTTTCCGCACAGCAATGAAGAAATTTTAAGTAACATTTACACGCAGAGTTAATGCAGCTAAACTACGAATGTTTTTTTAGGAAAGCACACCTTCATTCACTATCAATTAAAGGGAAACAACAGTGTATGTAGTCCTCAAATTTTACTTTTTAATATGCACGCGCAAGGTGACGTTTAATTGACGTACACAGATCCACCAGACGTTTATTTACACAAATAAAAGAATATCGCCGTTTAAACGCCTGTTTCAATTTAAATAAAGAATTCAAGTTTTCAATTTCACAATATATCATTCAAGCCTTAGGCTTTTGGCCTCTGGACGTGGCCTTTAAAATAATTACTAACTGCAATAATAAAAATTAGTTAGCAAAATATAAAGCCCTGCGAATCGTTTTTCGTTTTTCCTTATTTTAAACTTTAATTTATTTTTTTTAGTTTATATTTTCACACACACACACACACACACATATATATATATATATATATATATATATATATATACATATATATATATATATAAAACATATATATATATACACTTATATACTTGAGAAGAAAATAAGAAAGAAACTTCTTTTGTAGTCGATAATATTTCTTTATATTTTTGCGCATGGGACAGACATAAAAATCTTGCTTCATTATGAAGTTCTTCTGCTGTATTTCATTACCGATAGGTTTCATAAATACGCCGAATTTATGACAAAATAGTAATATGCGACTGGTTGGGCAGATATCTCTTTGACATCAAGCCACACTATAATTCAATATGGAAGAAATTTTATAATAAGTGTAATCAATCAATTCTCGCCATTCGTGTAAATTTTAAAGACACATTAGCATAAATGCCACTCAAAACGTGTTGGCGGTAAAAGCAGAAAAATAAATGGCAAATTTGGCATGTCACATTTTCGATTGTGTTTTCTTATAATCGAGGAAAATGACTGTCCTGACGAAAATAACTTCTAAATAAATAAAAAGACAATGTTGCGCTTTTTGGAATATGCTATCTTATCTGGGATATAAACCTCAGCTTCTAATTAGACGCAGTCGTGCAAAAATTCAGAATATACACAATTAAGCTAAAGCATTGTCATATTAGAAAATGCGGAAAGAATATACTAAGCACAGAAAGGCAACAGTTGCATAACAAGAATTAACAGCGAAATAAATAGACATGAAGACTTATTGTCTAAATTTACCCAAAACTTTTGTAGATACCCACACATTATCCTTGACAAATGTATTCATCATCGGTATAAACCAAAAATAAACAAGGAAGCAAATGCAGTGCACATATTTGATAAATTTTAGTCCTATAAATTACTAATACGAATTAACCACAATTGGCACCAGTGGGATTTGAACCCAGAAATAATTCATTTGAAGTTATGCGATTCAACCATAACACCACCAAGTCCGTCCATTGCAAGCTATTTTCAGTTTTTATTCCAAAATATGTTTTATTTAATTTTTATTTCAAATTGATTATTGGCGGTATAAAATTTAACTCGAACTTTAAACTGGCCAGACAGGCATCATGCATCATTGGCAATTGACTTCGCATTAAAATGTAACGGATATAATTATTTATTCATAAATTAGCATTTTAAATTGAAATTACTCCCTAAAAAGTGCTATCCAAATAGTGCTATGATTAGTATCCCACATTTTGTCTATGACCAGTTATCGCACGCAAGGTTATTTGCTGCCATGTGATCAAATCATACCTTGCGGTGAATATATATATTATTTTTAATAAATGGGCTAAATGTAGGCAACCAGAACTCTCTAATAACATTGCTTCTTGAAATAAATATTAGCAACTAAACCTCTCGGTTATCAGTCTACGATTTGTATTTTAATAAACTTATATTCAGGAATAGGGAAAATTTTTCATCATATGATTAATTTTTTGAAAGTTAATAATTTATATAAACTAGGTCCACATTGTTTATATTGATCAGTTCTCAAGTAATTGTTGTATGCAATTATTTTCGTGACTATCTTAAAAAACTAATTTAACTTTTTCAACATTATATTTCAGCTTAATGAACTTTATCGAAAGCCTGAGTTTGTATTCCCCTACTTGAACTTTTGCCTGTCGTTAAAGTGTACATTTTAATCAATAAATTTTAAACTTAAATTTAAAATTTATATCCGTAAATTTTTCAGTAGTGGAGGATTTTTGCATATCGTTTAGACGTATAAGTGGCTCAAGTTTGCAAGTCTAATTTTACAAAACTCGACAAACATACAAAATAAAGACTAGCAATTTACTTCATTATATTTTCTGATTTTCTTAAATGTGTTGAGTAAAGCTTTTACAAAACAAAAAAAAATCAGTTTCAATCTTAGTGTTTCCAATATTTATAGATGAAAAGGATAGAAACAATCATTGATTGCGTAAGTGGTGATAACAAATTTCAAATAAAGTTTGCGAGCTTGATGTAAACACCAATCCAATTTTATTGAACCAGTAAAACAACGTAGCTCAACTACCGTAAAGCACAATTATGGACGAGTTTTGTCCTTCCATGAAGATTATCAAAGTACGATGTCCAACTGACATCCGAAGATCAAACTGAAACACACACACACACGTATATATATATATATATATATATATATATATATATATATATATATATAAGAAATGCAAAATTGATGTGCAACTATCAGCTACAGTGGTCTCACATGACTGACTGAAAATATCCTCTGCACAACTTGTACGCCTTCACGGACGAAGTTATAAAATCAAATGATCGTTAACTTAGCGAGTTTTATTTAAAAGAATTGTGTTCACCACCAAAGCTATCAATGATTGTTTAATTGTATAACTCATATATATATATATATATATATATATATATATATATATATATGACAAAAACTGGAGAAAGTTACTATTTTTGACTTCATAGAAATTATGCAGCCAATTTTTTCAATCAAGTGCAATCCACGCGAGACTACTTGAGGTTTGAGTCGCTTCTCTAAATATGCTTTTCTGATCTATGCATTATAGCTAGTTTGTCGTTGAAGTTCGAAAGGCGTCAGTAAATATGATTAACTTTTATCTTACAATGTTCATCAATTGGTTAAAAATACTTGGATTGGTCTCTATTTCAAGTCCGCAAACTTGATGAAAGTTAAAGTTCAAAGTTGATATTCGCAATTTTTCCGGATGTCAAATGATTTCACTTACTCGCGCGTTGTTTAATAATGTGGCATGCTATGCCCAATAGATTATTTCATTTCTAACACATCTGAAAGCTTCTATTACTTTATCATAAAGAGCATTGCCCTACACTTAACATAATATCGCATAGCGCAGCTAGAACTAACATTTAATTTGGCAATTACGACTTATCCTCAATTATTTCTGTCGCCGAGCCCCAGTATACTCTGAATGTGTGGTTAGTATTTTGCCGACATACGAGCAAAATGATAAGTGTCTAACCATAGTTACAAATATCATTATAAAGTGTTTGCCTTAAAAGCTAATCACAGTGTTTTGGCCATGAATTCTACTATTTCGTTCACTTTTTACCCGTTTATTCGAAAATTAGTTTATGTTGTCCTTTTCCAGTACAGAAGCTAATAAGCTATCTTCAAATGATGTGTAAATTCTTTCTTGTTTGAAAACAATACCTCATCAAATCATTCCTAAAAGTATCTGGGAAATTATTTATTTTCTGAAGTTTTCTTGGATGCTACCTCTCGTTTAAGTACAATGATTACAAACTGCAAACATAAAAATACGTCTAAATAGATTAATAGCTCCAATGACATTTAGCTTTTCATTGCATCACGTGAGTTTTATTATTTCGAAAATTAAAATAACAAAACGTTTCGTATGGCCACTAACCAATACGTATTTTAGGTGCCTCTGTATGCTCGAGTTACCTTCTAGTGTGCTGTTTTATATTATATTTGAATCCCTACTTACCATTAAATATGTACTATAACGTGAAGTAGATATTGCATTCCTAATGAAAATAGGTAAATATGTGGATTTCTAACTTTATTGTGAAACTTTTCGTTAGTAAACTTATGCTTCTATACACCACGCATTTCTCTGCATTAAATTACCTCTAAAAAGAAACTGGTTCACCTTACAATTATTAAATGGTCTGATTTAAAATCTTATCTGATTGACAAGGCACAAATATTGAAAGAATTCACAAAGAAGTCATAAGCCTACTTCATATAATAATGTGATTTGCACTAGCACAGAACGGCAAAACGCATAAGTTACCTAAAAAATAAAAGAAGAATGAGGTGATTTTTTTGTTTTAATTTTACATAAAGCCTTAGTTTTAGAAATAAAACTTTTAGTAAAAACGTCTATTGCATTAATTAAAACAAAACTTGTATATTAGTATTAACACAATTGCTTTCATAAAGGATTGTTCAATGCAATTCCGCCGTTGGATTTACAAATAAATGTTACACATTTGCATTTATATAAAGCTGCATTAAAAAGTGGTATTACACACGACTTGTTCAAACCGGAGGTTATGCCAAACGATGTTATGTTAATGGAGACAAGGCAAATATTCAGACTTACACCAAATAACGTCGATCGGATTTAGTTCAGGTAGCAAATAAAGTAATTCGTTTCGCAAGTTTCTTATTGAAATGGACGTTCGCAATTTATTTCAAGGTTCAGCTGAATTGTACAGGACGTTTTATGCTTGACTAGATCAAGACAATGACAGGCTCTGTGATAATTAGTGGTTTAGAACCGAGTAAATTAATGACAGACGGTACGCGTATTTTGAAAGTTGGAAAGTGTAATTTTGAGTGAGTGTATGTTAATTATTTCTTTGTAAATGAATGAATTTTGGAAAAACGCTAGGCACGGTTGAGAATGGCAAAACATCGAGCAACATACATGGAAAAAAGGTTGGTACACGCATTGGCCCAGTTAAGGTTCAATCCACTGCTAAAGTTGTAGCCAGGATCTAAGCATCACTTTGTCATACCCTATGAATGACTCATCATCGCACACAGGCACACACCAATATGTAATTATGAATTAACATGGTGTTAACTAAAACAATATTAGAACCTTTACAAAACAAGACAAAATTGAAAATCAGACAATTTCTTACCCGAAAAGCTAATTGATCATCAAGATTAGATATGAAAAGATTGTAATTCTGTTGTAGGAGCTCCTAACTCGTTCCTATATTTGCTGGAGATGCAGATCAAATTTGCGATATTTTAATAGCTAGCCTAGTGATGTCCTACTTCCCCATCTGCAATGTTTGTCATTATCCTCAATAAATATGCAATTGGTTTTTGAATCTGTTTTAGATACAAAAAACGTTAATATATATATATATATATATATATATATATATATATATATATATATATATATATATATATATATTTGCCACAGAAACTGATTAACAAAGGCTTGGCACCGTCAGGAAAATCAGCTATTTCCGATCATATATTGGCAATGGGGCACCCTGTCAATTCGACCAATTTCACAATTCTACATAAAGCAAAATCAGAAAAATTATTATTTATCTATGAAGCCCTTTACATAAAACAACAAGCACCTGACCTTAAAATTCAAAAGTTTCATCAACATGATATTCTTATCGACCGGCCAAGAATAACAAAATTCAACAACAATCTACTAGTATCCAGTCAAGAACAAACAGGCCCTCGACTAGAATCAACAAACATACAATCAGATTGGCGACAAACTGAAGTGGAAATAACAGAGGCGCATACGGTGACAGAAGTTTCCAAACAATAAGAGCGTTTAACACTGCAATCCACACTGGCGCTGTTACCATGTGGAAATTATAAATTTGCGCAACAAGGTTAAACGATCAACAAGACTGGGAGAAATATCTTTCGTACATGTAACAGTGAACAATGCGCACAAATGGTTAATTCTCAAGCCTTCAAAACAATAATGACCAGATCTCAGACATCACTTTGCAATACTGCAAGAATGACCTTTACAAGCAAACACGCATACAAACAAACTCAAACACAAACGCAAACACACTTACCAACTAGCCAAAACAAGAAACAGAAGTAAAAACGAGTCAGATTTGTTACCACTAGCATAATCAATTGAAAACCCAAAATGTATAAATATGTATGATTGTATAAGAGATGATTAGTATTCACGAAATAAATGGCCTTTATCCACTTTGTTATTAATGTGTTCTTTCTTCCAAATTATAAATATATATATATATATATATATATATATATATATATATATATATATATATTCTTATAATTATGAAAACACAAATAACAAAGTGGATAAAGGCCATTTATTTCGTGAATACTAATCATCTCTTATACAATCATACATATTTATACATTTTGGGTTTTCAATTGATTATGCTAGTGGTAACAAATCTGACTCGTTTTTACTGTTGTTTCTTGTTTTGGCTAGTTGGTGAGTGTGTATGCGTTTGTGTTTGTGTGTATGCGTGTTTGCATGTAAAGGTCATTCTCGCAGTATTGCAAAGTGATGTCTGAGATCTTGTCATTATTGTTTTGATAGCTTGAGAATTAACCATTTGTGCGCATTGTTCACTGTTACATATACAAGTGCTATTTTTCCCAGTATAGTTGATCGTTTCACCTCGTTGCGCAAAGTTTCACGTGGTAACAACGCCACTTCGCAATACTGCGAGAATGACCTTTACACGCAAACACGCATACACTCTCACCAACTAGTCAAAACAAGAAACAGCAGTAAAAACGAGTCAGATTTGTTACCACTAGCATAATCAATTGAAAACCCAAAATGTATAAATATGTATGATTGCATAAGAGATGATTAGTATACACGAAATAAATGGCCTTTATCCACTTCGTTACTTGTGTTTTCCTAATTATAAGAATACTGTGTTAAATTAAAAAGGAATGGACATTATAAATATATATATATATATATATATATATATATATATATATATATATATATATATGTATATATATGCGTCAATTTAAAGTATTATGGCTGGATTTACTATACGAATATGTTATTGGCATGGCCTGAGAATTGAATAAGATAGCAAATGCAATCCATCTGTAAACTCACGATTTCTTCCTTATTGACCAACCCGTCAGTAGTCGATATGACAGTTAAAACCATATATCTAACCATTTGTCGAACAACAGCAAAACTACCCTCAGTCAAACACCACACGCGCAATCAGTGATTGTTTAATTATGTGAGCCAAGAAAGTGAGTTTGTCTTTGTGGAGCAACTCCTCAATAGCAACCAGGTCTTCCTGCGAGAAGAAAATTCACGGATATTTCTTTTGAAGCCATACAGCTATTTTATAACTACAGATTTATGCTATCTATATCAAACAATTTATTTTGCTTTTTTGTGCGGTAGTGGGAGGAGGGGGCTCAATGGTTAGTGTAACAAACTCCGTAGGAGGCATGCTAAAGTTGGAGCCCTGTCCGTAGCCAATTCTGGACAGTACGTGAAGAGTCTCCAATGAAGGCGAAACTGATCTACAGAATAAAATGAAATAAAATGTTTAGTTTATACTGACAAATGTTTGTATATAATAGAACTAGTGTTACATCAATATAGTTTAAATATTGATTTAAGTAATTGTTACCAACGCTTGCGCCACCGATGTTCGCTTAATTATATTGAAGTTATTTTAATTGCCTATTTTTTTCATTTATCGTGTTGGACGAATTGAGTGGGCTTAACCATACATCAAATTTAGGTTCTCCTTGCTGTGTGTCACAGCCAAATCAATATATTATTTTCATTTGGAGAAATCATAGTCTCTTATAATATTGGTCTGTTAATCTTGCAATACATAAATATTGCTTATGTTTAGTGAAAAATCTAATGCGCTGACGAATTTTGAGTAATACTAATAATTATTTGTGTAATCGTTTTCTACTCAGCTCCAAAATCTGACACTTCGAAATCTGGTGGTGATATATGGCAAAAGTTGACTTCATCTTCTCTTGAAACAAATTTGGCAGGTGGTATAGCTCCAGAGTTCTTTGTTCGTGACGTTAACGGTACACAGAGTTCAATAAATAGTGATTTTAATGTGGATATAGCTAAAACAAAGTCTTTATCAGATGGAATTACTCCAAAGAATGTGACAACAGCTTCAACCTTCACTTCCAGTCCTTCGACGTGCACCATAGCAAAATCCGCTGATATTGATAATTTGACTGGTAGTAGAGTTTCAATAAAGAGCGCCACTAACATCCAGACCGCGGTTAATTGTTGCAAAGTGTCCGCAAATTCATCGTCCACCTTGTTGATAAGTAATGCAACTTCATTGGCCAAATCACGGGACTCATCTAAATCATCGAATTCGCCAAAAAATGGTGCAGCTGTAAGTAATGAGTATCGGTGTATTTTATACTTTTAAGCCAGGTTATTGTAACTTTTCGAAAAATTATTGTTAGAACTATCGCTTTTAATAGATTTTATTTGTTCCAGTTTGATACAAGTTAGCCTGTTGTGGGGCGCAAAGTTTAAATGTTTTTCTTGTGCTACAATATTGATTCCTTTTATTGCTCCCGAATACGTTTCCTGCCTATGTGCGTATGTGTGCTTACTAACGCTGATTAGAAGTTATTGAATTTATGCTGTTAAGATGTTAGGTTATAGTCTTATTTTAATAGGATTTTACTCCATGCCTGTATATTGTTATCCTTAATCGAGTGATTAACAGTGATAGACACAGGCCAACATACGCGATGTATGCCTACATACTTAGACTGATGGTAGTTTTGCTATATTGTTTGACGACTGGTGAAATACAATCGGATTGGTATTTACTTCAAGCTGGCAAACATGATTTAAAGAATTGTTACCACTACTCGCGCAATCATTGATTTTATATTTGTCTTACTTAGATACATGTGGAGAAAGCTGCAAAAAGATCATGTTCGTGATTGCATAGGAATTGTGCAGCCGACATTTCGAGTCAGGTACAGTGTATACGAGACTACTAGAGGTGATAGCTGCATATCTAATTTTGCTTTCCATATATATGAATTGGGGTTTTATCCTCGATAAATCAAGTTTGCGAGCTTGAAGTAAACACCAATCCCATTTTATTTAATCAGTCGTTGAACAACGTAGCAAAACTACCGCCAGTCGCAGGCTAGTTGTTTAACGACTGGCTAGATAAAATTGGATTTGTGTTTACTTGAAGCTCGCAAATCTGAATTAAAGAATTGTTACCACCACACGGCAAACAATTAATGTGTAATTGATCCTCGATAGTCAGTTTGCCATCGTTCTCTGATGATGATCGCGGAAGGTCGAAACGCGTGAGTACGTGTGAATGACGACTGCTATATTTTTCGCAAATAAACTGGGATTAGTGTTTACTTTAAGCTTGCAAACTTGATTTATAGAATTGCTACCACCACCCGCGCATTCAATGATTGTGTACTTGTATTGTCTACTTGGACGTCAGTTAATTTTATAAAACCAACAAGGCTTAATTTATAATGAAGTCGTTTAAATGCAATTTATTGCCTCCTTTATTATTAAGTATTTAGTTGGTGTATTGAACTGTCGACTGCCTATGATACTCGCCAAATAGTATCGAAATATTTGTAACGAAAATGTGGACAAGGAGAATGAAAACCTAGTTATGATAGAAAAGGAATCAGGCAACTCCATGTCTGTGCACTATTTATTGTTGACATGCTGGTGTCGTTTCAAACTATACTTTCATAGTTCATCATATAGCTTACTATAACACCCAGCGCAAATTCAACACTGTTATGAAGCCATTGTGGTGATATGGTTCATACTAGCCTATTAAATATTCCTAGTTCTGTTAGCGATAATTCGCAAAGGTCTGTTATATATATATATATATATATATATATATATATAACCAACAAATGCAGGTTTCGCTATGCCGCCAACAAATCTATAATGCATAGTGTATACGAATTAACCAGGCTGGTAAAGCATGGTGCTTCAGCACGTAATCAATATTTTGCGCGTATATCTTGCAAAGAGTACCTATGAACGCCTGACAGTGTAATATTAATCACTTTTACATAAACTATTAGGGTGAGCTTTGAAAACGATTTTAAATTGAGATTGGAAGACTATTTTCGCTTCATACTTAATGACATTTTTGGCCTGAAGAACGGCGCAACCTGGCCGGTTATACTAACAGCGTTAACATGATTCTTACAATTGATAAAGTTTCAGTAAATGCTTGAATCGATTTTTCATATGGCTGACATCGTTTGCCGAGCTAATAGAGAAAGTAGAAGAGAAAACTGGCTGCTCGCCGAGTCCATCAGGGACACGTTAGATTAAAAAAAATTTTTGCGATAAAAAATATTCTAAAAACTTCCATAAATAGTTTTTATTTATATTTCTTGGATGATATTTAAGGCGATTTTTCGAGAATCTTCGTGGAGATGTGCGCTTCTTTTTTCAAGAAATCCAATGACCACCATAAAAACTGTTACACTGTCTCAATTATAATTTCTTGGATGTCTGTCAGTGTAAATTACGTTCATTGGAAGGAATTCATAGAAAATATCTGAGTGTTGTAAATCTATTACGACGCAAAAGGTATAATTTTGAAAAAATGAATCTGAAACACCTGGCGAAAATATCTTTCAGTCAAAGCTCTAACAAGTGTCTGGATATATAGCCCCAATTTACATTGGAATTAAGGAAGAGAAACTCTGATCTTGGTGAATTTATTCACGCAAGCATTCATGAATACATTTATGTGCGTATATACTTATGGAAATATATATATATATATATATATATATATAATTATAATATATAATTATGTATGTATGTATGTATGTATGTATGTATGTATGTATGTATGTATGTATGTATGTATGTATGTATGTATGTATGTATGTATGTATGTATGTATGTATGTATGTATGTATGTATGTATGTATGTATGTATGTATGTATGTATGTATGTATGTATGTATGTATGTATGTATGTATGTATGTATGTATGTATGTATGTATGTATGTATGTATGTATGTATGTATGTATGTATGTATGTATGTATGTATGTATGTATGTATGTATGTATGTATGTATGTATGTATGTATGTATGTATGTATGTATGTATGTATGTATGTATGTATGTATGTATGTATGTATGTATGTATGTATGTATGTATGTATGTATGTATGTATGTATGTATGTATGTATGTATGTATGTATGTATGTATGTATGTATGTATGTATGTATGTATGTATGTATGTATGTATGTATGTATGTATGTATGTATGTATGTATGTATGTATGTATGTATGTATGTATGTATGTATGTATGTATGTATGTATGTATGTATGTATGTATGTATGTATGTATGTATGTATGTATGTATGTATGTATGTATGTATGTATGTATGTATGTATGTATGTATGTATGTATGTATGTATGTATGTATGTATGTATGTATGTATGTATGTATGTATGTATGTATGTATGTATGTATGTATGTATGTATGTATGCATGTACGTATGTATGTATGTATGTATGTATGTATGTATGTCTGCATGTATGTATGTATGTATGCATGTATGTATGTATGTATGTATGTATGTATGTATGTATGTATGTATGTATGTATGTATGTATGTATGTATGTATGTATGTATGTATGTATGTATGTATGTATGTATGTATGTATGTATGTATGTATGTATGTATGTATGTATGTATGTATGTATGTATGTATGTATGTATGTATGTATGTATGTATGTATGTATGTATGTATGTATGTATGTATGTATGTATGTATGTATGTATGTATGTATGTATGTATGTATGTATGTATGTATGTATGTATGTATGTCTGTATGTATGTATGTATGTATGTATGTATGTATGTATGTATGTATGTATGTATGTATGTATGTATGTATGTATGTATGTATGTATGTATGTATGTATGTATGTATGTATGTATGTATGTATGTATGTATGTATGTATGTATGTATGTATGTATGTATGTATGTATGTATGTATGTATGTATGTATGTATGTATGTATGTATGTATGTATGTATGTATGTATGTATGTATGTATGTATGTATGTATGTATGTATGTATGTATGTATGTATGTATGTATGTATGTATGTATGTATGTATGTATGTATGTATGTATGTATGTATGTATGTATGTATGTATGTATGTATGTTGTATATATTTATGTATGTACGTTTGCATTTATATGTATATGCGTTTGCTTGCACATTTCTGTTTATCCAGTGAAAAGTTATCTATCGGAAGATCCATTGCTAGTATATGCGTTTTACAAATCGAAGACACAAAATATCGAATTTAATATAATCTGGTTAATTTTTGTTATGACTAAATTTGTGTACTGTAAAGGGAGGTCAAACAGTCTATGAAAAGTTAATTACCTGATACTTGTTTTCCTAAACACAGTGTGTGCATCCACTGTCTTCATTTTACTACGGATATTGCGGCTTCTTGATACTGAAGCCCTTTTTGTCGGCAAGAGTTTCGATCAATAATTTGACAATTATAATATCAAGTGCTCTTGACTATATTTGGCCTCTATCAACACAAAAGGCCGAGATAATGCTCACCTAATGAGGCTAAAATTGTTATTATTTCAGCGGCTCAGTTGTAATGCCGATGGTCAAAATGACTTCATTTTTGGACTAAATTGTATCTAAATTATGATATAATTTATTTTGACATAATTATCTTTGGTATAAATATTTATTATATCTCGGTTTTTGCATATCACTAATGATATTTATAATAATAATAATAATATTAATAAAAATAATAATAATAATAATAATAATAATAATTATTATTATTATTATTATCTTTTATTATTATTATTATTATTTTTTTAATTATTATTATTATTATTATTATTATTATTATTATTATTTTTATTTTTATTATTATTATTATTATTATTATTATTATTATTATTATTATTATTATTATTATTTTTATTTTGATTATTATTATTATTATTATTATTATTATTATTATTATTATTATTTTTATTATTATTATTATTATTATTATTATTATTATTATTATTATTATTATTATTATTATTATTATTATTATTATTATTATTATTATTATTATTATTATTATTATTATTATTATTATTTATTATTATTATTATTATTATTATTATTATTATTATTATTATTATTATTATTATTATTATTATTATTATTATTATTATTATTATTATTATTATTATTATTATTATTATTATTATTATTATTATTATTATTATTATTATTATTATGGTATTTTGTTATTTCTGTTAATATTATATGCTAGTTCATTTCATCGACGTATGTTTTGAATTTTTATACTATCGGCTACGATCACTTGTCATATGTATTTATAGGATGATCATTTCTTAAACACTTAGTTTATTGAGAGCCAGGAGCTTATGCGTATGTTCCTAATGACAACTCATGAGAATGAGCACTAGACCTATGCTAAAAACCCGATGTATTTTGTAGAGTAATTTTGGCAGCAGAGTATACCGTTCGATTTATCCGCATTACTGGTGCAATAATTTGGGGGTGTTAGTGGCCTTTGCCAGCTTTTTCGCGTTTCTCTAGCCAGATAATATTCTTACCCTCATGTACCTTATTCGAACGCAGTAATATGCACACAGGTCGCATCCAACCGTAGTTTATAAATATTTTTAATTTCATAACTCAAAGTGTAATCTATCTCACGTGTACTGGAGCGGAGCTCATGCCAATACATACTCAGATGACGGAGAAATGCCTTTTCTGGTCCTTTTGTAAATTTTAATACCAAGAATATTGTACTTGCGTGTACTAGAACAGAACACGCTATCAGGCAATTAGATAACTTAAAACGTCTCTGTTTTTTTTCTTGCGTCGACCAAGTTAATGGTTATTCTATCGCCCGTGCTCTCGAGCAATACACGTCAACATGCGTATAGGGACTTAGTTGACTTTGTAAGTCATACGAAATGTCGACTGCTGGCTGGTTCTGCCGGTTTTATTGACGACCGGCAGGTACCAGCTAGTCGTCGCAGCAACGTTAGCGTGATTCATGTCGGTTCTATCTAGATACAGCCATTCTATCTCAAGCGAGGCGTCAAATTTAATTTTACGGCGCAGCTAAATCTTATTAAATCGGTGATGACGGAGCGAGAACTTGCTTTCCTGACGCGAAGTTAAGTTTCGGCTAATGGTGCGAACTGGCAACTAGCACCTTAAAGGAAGATGCTTCTGGCAGTTAGTGCTCGTGATCTTTTCGTGACGGACTATCTAAGAGAAAGAAACGGAAAGTTTTGTGTTATGTAGCCCGTACGAGAAATAGACCACCCATTGTTTTCTTACAGTCCACACAACTCTAATTATTTGCTAGATATGTTGCAGCGAAGCATCCGTTCTAAATTAGTTATTTATTTCTGCCTGTTTCTTGTTATTCTTAGTAAACACATTTAAATTGCCAAGGTTTACACACGTAGCCATACAAATTGCAATAAGGTTAAGTGATATATGGAACAGTAAAATAAAAAAGAGGAGATTAATAACATGTTTAATTTAATTTTGTAGGCCCGTAAATGTCAGTGCAGATAATATCTCCAAGCCAATTTGTGTAATGTTTATCCGTCGGCTAGAAGAATAGATTGGCATTTATTTCAAATCGGCTAATTGGATTTAAAAAAGTAATTGTCATCACCACCTACGCACTAAATGAAGGATTAATTGAATAACTA
The DNA here is from genome assembly GCA_029291075.1 of Eudiplozoon nipponicum. Classification (NCBI taxonomy): domain Eukaryota; kingdom Metazoa; phylum Platyhelminthes; class Monogenea; order Mazocraeidea; family Diplozoidae; genus Eudiplozoon; species Eudiplozoon nipponicum. Next base: position 6,278 of record JAQBSW010000769.1, on the reverse strand, counting down.
AACTCATTTGTGTATTGTATCATCCTTAAAATATCTATTTCATCTTATAATTAGTGTTCATATAATTGCTTTATTCGCGTTTGTCTCTCTTGACCAGTGGTTTCTAGCAGCTGAAATAAGAATCGTCTTAGATGCGTAAATAATCATTTTCTTTGTGAAACATTCCTTTGTTTCTGTGTCATATTCTCATTATTGCAATCCAGTTAAATACTTAATCTATCATTTGCTTTTTGAAGACTAAATATAGCGTGTTGGTGTTTTTTCCAGGACAGGACGTGAAACTGCAGTTTATTTAGCCCAAGGAGATTATGTTGATCGAAACGTGAACGGACTGCGGTATTCAATGAGAGATTTCCGTCTGCTAGTTGTTAGAAACCGGCCTCTATTACCCAAAACTCCTTATTAGTGGTCATGTAATGTGGGACAAATGAGCAATAATACTACTACTAATACTAATCCTACATAACGTTATACCAGCATAATATACTAATGCTTCACCTCCGAATCTCCATGGAGTTCATAGTTATATGTGAGCTATGATTAGGCACTAGGTCGCTCTTTCCTATTGAGGGTTTAAGACTGTATTAGTCTGACCATTTCTTCGTTGGGCCGCCTTGTATGGCGATCTCCAACAACGCTTTCGCGCCACCAGTATAGCCTAGTGTTCTAAAGGCACATGCCTTCAGACAAACGGTTCGGTACAGTTGTCAGTACTGAAATAGATTAATCAGCGCGATTTAAGTTTTTCATAATAAACTCGCTATTTTTCTATATGATATATGTAATACTTAATTTTAGAACTCTGGACTTTATTTCGCTTTTTTATTTATGCCCTAACTAGTGAAACTTGTTTTCATAAAACTTTTAAACGTAATTTGTGAAATAAAATGAGATTCTTTATTTTACTTAACATTGCTGCGAAATAACTAGTCTGGTGTGACAATGACAAATGGAATCGTCGGCGTAACTTTACGGTCACACACCGCGACAAGTAGTCCGCAAACGAGTCCTTTGTTAATCTCTTCCGCGGCTTCATTGTCGTCATGCCCAAAAACACAGTCTATGTCTGTGCCTACTACTACTAATACCACTACTACCAATCCTGTATACAGCTCTTCTCAAGCGTCAGCAAAATCAGGTGCACCAACAATAGTTTCTGGTCAGGTTGGCGTTAAATCAAATGATCCTAGCACAAACGGAGATCAGCATTCTGTTCAACAGGTATGAACTATGCTATACTAACTGCTAATTGAATTCTGTTCTTTTCGTCTGGATCAAATGTCACAGCATGTGACCGTTACTCTTCGTTGTCTTTTCTTTACGCTACCTTGGCATTTGTCATGTGTCAGCGCTACCACGGCGTATACCTGAAAAACATATTTCTTGTGAATACGAGTAGGCAACGACAGTAAGTCGTATTTTGACAATTTTGCAGACGGTTGTTTTTCTATATTGTGCAACTGATTAGATGCAAAATGATTGGTGTTCGTTTAAAGCTTGCAAACATGATTTTTTAATCGTTTAATTTATATCAGTACCAAAACAGATGCAAAAAATGTTGTATTCCTGACTGCATAGAAATTGTGCAGCCGACATTTCCAGTCAAGTACAATGTATGCGAGACTACTGGAGGTGAGAGCCGCATATCATATTTTGCTTTACATTTATATGCATTGCGGTTCGATCTCCCCTAATCAGATTGCCATCGTACTCGGATGATGATTATAGAAGGTTGATGACTGGTTAAATACAATGAGATTGGTGTTTACTTCAAGCTCGCAAACTTGAAATAAAAAATAGTTACCACCACCCGCGCAATCATTGATTGTTTAATTGTATTAACTATACATAAATGCATACATATCCAATTTTGCAGGCCTCACATATGCATTGCGGTTTGATTCTACTTAGTCAGTTTGCTGTCGTACTCTGATGATGATCATGGAAGGTCGAAACGCGTCAGTATGTGTGAATGACGGTAGTTTAACTGTTTTGCTACTTTTAAAAATAAAGTGGAATTAGTGTTTATAGGTAGCTCGCAAACTTCATTCAAATTATCTTCGCAACCAAGATTACATAAATACATTTTTAATTCAATGCTGTGACAATTATCATGAACATGCTATTAAGGATGCTAACTGATGTCAGATTTTTTTGCAGTTGCTGCAGGTATTCAGAATTGTTTATTATTTTTGGTTCGTCTATATTTTCGTTTTTGCATCAATTAAATGAGGTGGCCGTATTGATGTCGCCCTTCGAATATTTTTCCACTTATTTACTGATCGAGTTTTAGATTAATTTTTAGGTAAATTATTTTTAGCATGATTTCATTCTCAATGCACTGTACACAACAGAGATAGTGAAGACGTATCAGGTAATGGAAATCGACGCGTTGGCTAACTGCGACACCGGATGTCTAGTTTCTGATATAAAAATCACTTGAAAAATATTGCATTATCAAGTTAAAAAGTTTCTATAATAATAATTAATTCGTTATGTATATTAAATCAAGTAAAGACGTTGGCTGCCTGACGACAGGTAGGCGGTAAATAGTCGTACCATTCATGTTATCAGAAAACCAACCGGTACTACAGTAGTCCATTCATGCCTTATAGAAATAATGATGCTTTTGACAAATTTATCTACATATTTTATTATTTTTTAATAACTGGTACTTTCTTCAGGGAAAGCAAAGATATTAAATTTCCTGCATCGCTTCTTCTTTTATTACAGGAGGGGAATTTTTTAGCTGTCTAGTTTCGATTTCTCTACCTTTCGGCCATACAGCTTCAGGCTCTTCTGGATCCCACTATGCAGGGTATATTTTTCGCCACTTATGCATCTATTACATATTTAAAGTAAACCGAATGACTAAATTATATCTATTTTCTCTTCTATGGTCAACCAAATTCTATAAATATAGATTTCTGTGGTGAATGGTCAGAGTCTGGTACATTCCTGCGTTCAGCCGGACTTTCAGACGAGTGCGGTATCAAACGCTAATTCGACACCAATTTCACTTGTAAAATGCTTAGCAATGGCATCGTCCACCGATCTTTCAAGTGGAGCTAATTCAGGATTATTTAATTCACCCGACAATGAGTCCACTTCTCAAGTGATGTCTTTTGTCAATGGCTTTGAGCAGGTTTGTTGCCTCATGAGTGAATTATAATTTTTTAATGACTCTTCGCCTTGGAAGAAGATATGCAGAAGTTTTGTAACATTTTGTCTGGATGAACAATATGTTCCTATTAGTAGTGTATTAAGTTGTAACAAAATCATATATGACCTTTTTTGTGGAGACGCTTGTCGAGATTTTATTTATGTTTAGTTTGAATTGATATATTTAAATTAGTTCACAAAAACTTTATTGTCCTCCGGTGAATTTGTATTCTGACTTTTACAGTGTACTCTCGTTCATTAGCACAAAAAGTCAAGTAAACATACCGGTGAGATATCTGGTTAGATCTTGCAACTTTTGTCCCGTCAAATTGTTGTTTGATTTATTAACTCAATAATTTTATGAAAAATTGCTCTGTTTATTTTACTTAACTATACCATGCAACAGGGGAAAAGATTTATTCCAAGATTTCCAGTAGTTCGTTGAATATTCAAGAAGGCCTTTCTTTATGTTGTTAAGTGGAATGTTTTTACTCTGTTGGCCTTCTTCAAGCTCGATGTTGGACTGTATAATGACAAAATGGAATCTTTTAAAAGAAATTAAATATTATTGCATTCTACTATTTTTGAGTTGTATCGGTAACACTGCTCTCACAATGGTTCCAAAACATGTCGGAGTTGATTTTCGTTGTGTGCTAAACTTTTACCTCTATGGCATATCCACTAAACGTAGCGCCTTGTACCATGCATACTGGCGGTGTGGAAATCCAATACACACATAAAGCCAGGTAGCTCATGTGCGGCAGTCAGCTGCAGTAAAATGGATTGGTAAGCCCAATGCATTTATTTTGTTGATGAAAATGTGCTGACGGTAGGAATACCATAAATAAACTATCAGCTATGTATTACACCTATTAATTTTCAGATGCGCCTTTGGTTATAATGCTGTATCGACCGGGCCTTTCTACTTGACTCAACTTTTGCTTCTTTTCCGAAAATGTCTTCCGTTATTTAAAAAAATGAAGATCAATTAATATATAGGTTATTGTGAAAGATCAATAATGGGGATGGCATCACCGACGAAAATCGTTATAGAAACAACGACGTAAGTGGCACTGTGCATTTGATGATTCTCTAGATCAGTGCACGATAAGTAATTGTGTGTTTAGATCTGTGAAGTAATCAGTTAAATATAATTGGCTGCACGTGTTCCTTTATATGAGTAAAGCAGAAGCGATTAATGTGAACTCTCGTTAGGGTGAATACGCAAAAGTTAATAAAATAATAAACCGACTTAAGAAAAGTAGTTAAATTGAATAAAACCCAGAAAAGAAAATTTAGAAGGATACAATTATTATTGTAAGTAAACGGTGATAGTTTACTTGAAGATTCATTAGTAAGTAATACACTCTATAAAGGATCTAACTTGATATCTACGTTAAGATAAAAAGTAAAACTGGATGAAATTAGCATTTAATCCATTAAATTCCTAACTTAAAATTTTTGTATGTTGTTTTCATGTATGCGTATATGTATGAAGAATAATGGATTATTTTAGTTAATTGGCATTGTTGTTGTTCATTAACAAGAATTACGGATCATAATTCTAAACTGCCATACGCCAGAAGTTAAACACCCATGCTTCACGGTCGCATAGCTAGGTCACTATTCAGTTTTGTGTGGATTTTAGTTGACCGCTGGGTCACCCTTCCTAGTTTGTCTTTTACTCAAGAGCGATAATCATTATTTACTCGAAGCACCCGGCGTTGACACAACAAAGGTCAGAATTTTCGGTGCCAATTGAAACTGCCAATCGCTTTCTGGCAAGTTTGCTATCATTAAACCTGTATCAGTTTGGCAAAACATTTTAGCATCGAAGTAAATCTGAATTTGCGGCTTCCCGTTTCGTAGGATGGATGTTTCCCGATAGTGCTGGAATTTTTTTACACAACCATTCGTGTTAACGCGTTAAATAGATGATATTGGCATCAATTTTCCGTTATATTAACCTATAAGAAACGGTACGAAATATCATCTGGCATGTATGTATTAGGTTTTGCGAACCTAGTAACAAATTAGTTCAGTTTTGACCAGAAGGATAAACCAAAGGCAGTATGAACGGAAAGCATAATCTCATGCACATTCGTTTCGTGCTTACTGGCGACTCATCAGTAGGAGCCGGTATTACGCCATTTAACCACTACATATTTGGTAGAAGAATGTGGAATAATAGGACGGTACAATCTACTAGACGAATGTGTAAACCTGTAATAGTGAAGCTAACATAATCTAAAGTCAACGACAATACGACTTCAATGTTAACTCACACTATATAATATATATACCGAGTCTGTAAAGGATACTAACACTATGGTTATTGTGTTAGTAACTGATACCTTTTTTTGAAATCGATGAGTACCGGATACTAACACTATGGTTTCCGAGTCGGTACATGATACCAACCCGATGGATATAAATTTATGCTAAAGTTCACCCAAATTGAGAATTACAACAATTTCCGAACACCTGTTACTCCAGTTAAACCATACACTCTGGCCTTCATCGATATCAGTTATCACATTTCGCGGTAAGCATGACATCATTCAATTCAATATATTACAGTTAAATACTGTTTGTTGCGAAGAACTAATATATATGCAAGTATGTATTAGGTTTTGCGAACCTAGTAACAAATTAGTTCAGTTGTGACCAGAAGGATAAACCAAAGGCAGCATGAACGGAAAGTATAATCTCATGCACATTCGTTTCGTGCTTACTGGCGACTCATCAGTAGGAGCCGGTATTACGCCCTTTAACCACTATATATTTGGTAGAAGAATGTGGAATAATAGGACGGTACAATCTCCTAGACGAATGTGTAAACCTGTAATAGTGAAGCTAACATAATCTAAAGTCAACGACAATACGACTTCAATGCTAACTCACACTATATAATATATATACCGAGTCTGTAAAGGATACTAACACTATGGCTATTGTGTTAGTAACTGATACCTTTTTTGAAATCGATGAGTACCGGATACTAACACTATGGTTTCCGAGTCGGTACATGATACCAACCTGATGGATATAAATTTATGCTAAAGTTCACCCAAATTGAGAATTACAACAATTTCCGAACACCTGTTACTCCAGTT
>JAQBSW010000768.1:67500-170312 GCA_029291075.1 Eudiplozoon nipponicum | reverse complement strand
GTTATGTCTTTGTTCCAGTCCAATTTAATTTCTTTTTGAATTATTTTCTGCACGTTTAAGCAGGGCTTCAGCTTATTAATTGCAATAGCTTCAAAAGCCAGAAGCATTTTCTCTGTTTTTGCCTTGTAGAGAACTGAAAAATTGTTACTACTAACAGCATGACCTGTGAGTAGTACATGCTCGCAAATTGCTGATTTTTGTGCAGGAGCTGCACCCCTCTTTAATAGTTTTTGAGGGAGATGCTGATTTATTCTAGTTTCGAGCCTCTTTTTTGATCTGCCGATGTACTGAGCGTTGCAGGTACATTGAAATTTGTATACAGACAAAGGTGTTGACGTCACAGAGAGGCTATCTTTTTCATTCGTGCGCATCAGTTTTGTTGTGTTGAACACCACTCTCACCTGTATTGATGGAAACTGTGCTTTAGTCGCTCGAATTACTTTTCGTTTGAAGATTTCCGCTGGAAGATCACCTCCAAAGGGAACACTAAGCGTTACTCTCTGGGGAGTTTTGTTTTCCTCCAAATTGGCCTCGATTTTGTTGCGTTGCCTCAAGTTGTATTCGATGAACCAGTCCGGATAGCCATTATTTCTCAACGCTTCGCGAAGCAAATTTAGCTCTACTTCAATGTTGTCCGGTGAACAAATCCTGCGTATTCGTGTGCCCAAATTTATTATTAGGTTCCTTTTGTACGCCCTTGGCACACTACTCATATAATGGATATATTGTCCAGTCCAGCTTGATTTCTTGTGAACTGACCTTGAGAGAGTACCTTCTTCATCTCTCGTTATTCCTACATCTAGGAAGGATAAATATCCGTCTTTTTCTTCTTCTATTGTAAACTTGATTGCCTGGTCTACCTTGTTTATGTGATGTAGCAGTGAATTTGTATCTTCATCCTTTTCAACGACCATGAAAGTATCGTCAACGTAGCGCACGTAAAAATGAGCTCCATTGATAAATGGTTTTAAACCAGTTGTTTCTAAATGGTGCATGTATATGTCTGCCAATACTGGTCCAAGAGGACTACCCATACCTATGCCGTCAATTTGTCTGTAGAAGACTCCTTGGAATACGAATTGTACGTTGGATGTGCATAATAGAAGTAGTTCTCTCATGTCGTCCACTTCTATCAGTGTTTCCGCTCCTGATGATCGTATATATTCACATAGGATATTTATAGTTTTATTTACTGGAATGCTAGTAAAGAGTGACTTTATATCGAGGGACACCATTTTCCTCTCTTTCAAATTTAGGTCGCGAATTTTTTCTACAAATTGAAAGCTATCCTGTACAACGTGGTCTATTCTTCCTTTCATGATAGGTTTTATAATCCGGCATAATAGTCTGGCTGCCCCGTGCTGTGGAGAATTAACCATAGATAAAACGGTTCAGAAAGGCTGAAGTCTCTCATTGTTGGTCATTTTGTGAACCTTGGGCAACCAATATAATATAGGTTGCGTTGAATCTACGGGCTTTGCATGTTTGCATACTGTAATAAAAGCATCTATGTCGATTTCTTGTTTATCTTCGACCTTCGAAATAATTCGGTTTAGAATCTTCGTTATGGAATTTTCTAGTTTTGCCATAGTGTCGCGTTGTACATCTTCGCGTTTAAATTTTGATTTGTCTGTATACAAATTTCAATGTACCTGCAACGCTCAGTACATCGGCAGATCAAAAAGGAGGCTCGAAACTAGAATAAATCAGCATCTCCCTCAAAAACTATTAAAGAGGGGTGCAGCTCCTGCACAAAAATCAGCAATTTGCGAGCATGTACTACTCACAGGTCATGCTGTTAGTAGTAACAATTTTTCAGTTCTCTACAAGGCAAAAACAGAGAAAATGCTTCTGGCTTTTGAAGCTATTGCAATTAATAAGCTGAAGCCCTGCTTAAACGTGCAGAAAATAATTCAAAAAGAAATTAAATTGGACTGGAACAAAGACATAACTGACATGCCTTTAAAAATAGCCAACGCTTCGCAAAATACGACACATACATCAATTACGGACGCAATTACAATGAAAGCGATGACACACCAAATGACGTTACGCAAAAGGAGTGGTCTAAATTGCGCAAAAGTAGTGGTCTAAATTGCGCAAAACAAAGGCTAACATAACGAAGAGGAGATTGGTTACGACAAATGTACAGTGGGATTGGATGAACGAATATACTAACGAATCCAGAACAATGGCTGTAGATACTGGTAGAAATAAGATTTATTAATAAATGTTATTCCATGGAGTACGTTGTTTTGTTCTTACATTTAAAAAAATGGTGAAAATAGAAACGATCAATATATATATATATATATATATATATATATATATATATATATATATATATATATATATATATGGATGTTTTTTAATCTTTTTTCGTATAATGCTATTAATGTAAAATGAAGCTTAGATCTTCAATCTTTATGCGAATGCAATAAAAAGGGCATTCATGGAAAATGCTGCATGTGTGTATTTAATGGGAATTTATTAATTTATAGAATCCCAACAACCATGAAGGAACTTTCCGTTCATGCTGCCTATGGTTTATCCTTCTGGTCACAACTGAACTAATTTGTTACTAGGTTCGCAAAACCTAATACATACTTGCATATATATTAGTTCTTCGCAACAAACAGTATTTAACTGTAATATATTGAATTGAATGATGTCATGCTTACCGCGAAATGTGATAACTGATATCGATGAAGGCCAGAGTGTATGGTTTAACTGGAGTAACAGGTGTTCGGAAATTGTTGTAATTCTCAATTTGGGTGAACTTTAGCATAAATTTATATCCATCAGGTTGGTATCATGTACCGACTCGGAAACCATAGTGTTAGTATCCGGTACTCATCGATTTCAAAAAAGGTATCAGTTACTAACACAATGGCCATAGTGTTAGTATCCTTTACAGACTCGGTATATATATTATATAGTGTGAGTTAGCATTGAAGTCGTATTGTCGTTGACTTCAGATTATGTTAGCTTCACTATTACAGGTTTACACATTCGTCTAGGAGATTGTACCGTCCTATTATTCCACATTCTTCTACCGAATATATAGTGGTTAAAGGGCGTAATACCGGCTCCTACTGATGAGTCGCCAGTAAGCACGAAACGAATGTGCATGAGATTATACTTTCCGTTCATGCTGCCTATGGTTTATCCTTCTGGTCACAACTGAACTAATTTGTTACTAGGTTCGCAAAACCTAATACATACTTGCATATATATTAGTTCTTCGCAACAAACAGTATTTAACTGTAATATATTGAATTGAATGATGTCATGCTTACCGCGAAATGTGATAACTGATATCGATGAAGGCCAGAGTGTATGGTTTAACTGGAGTAACAGGTGTTCGGAAATTGTTGTAATTCTCAATTTGGGTGAACTTTAGCATAAATTTATATCCATCAGGTTGGTATCATGTACCGACTCGGAAACCATAGTGTTAGTATCCGGTACTCATCGATTTCAAAAAAGGTATCAGTTACTAACACAATGGCCATAGTGTTAGTATCCTTTACAGACTCGGTATATATATTATATAGTGTGAGTTAGCATTGAAGTCGTATTGTCGTTGACTTCAGATTATGTTAGCTTCACTATTACAGGTTTACACATTCGTCTAGGAGATTGTACCGTCCTATTATTCCACATTCTTCTACCGAATATATAGTGGTTAAAGGGCGTAATACCGGCTCCTACTGATGAGTCGCCAGTAAGCACGAAACGAATGTGCATGAGATTATACTTTCCGTTCATGCTGCCTATGGTTTAACCTTCTGGTCACAACTGAACTAATTTGTTACTAGGTTCGCAAAACCTAATACATACTTGCATATATATTAGTTCTTCGCAACAAACAGTATTTAACTGTAATATATTGAATTGAATGATGTCATGCTTACCGCGAAATGTGATAACTGATATCGATGAAGGCCAGAGTGTATGGTTTAACTGGAGTAACAGGTGTTCGGAAATTGTTGTAATTCTCAATTTGGGTGAACTTTAGCATAAATTTATATCCATCAGGTTGGTATCATGTACCGACTCGGAAACCATAGTGTTAGTATCCGGTACTCATCGATTTCAAAAAAGGTATCAGTTACTAACACAATGGCCATAGTGTTAGTATCCTTTACAGACTCGGTATATATATTATATAGTGTGAGTTAGCATTGAAGTCGTATTGTCGTTGACTTCAGATTATGTTAGCTTCACTATTACAGGTTTACACATTCGTCTAGGAGATTGTACCGTCCTATTATTCCACATTCTTCTACCGAATATATAGTGGTTAAAGGGCGTAATACCGGCTCCTACTGATGAGTCGCCAGTAAGCACGAAACGAATGTGCATGAGATTATACTTTCCGTTCATGCTGCCTATGGTTTAACCTTCTGGTCACAACTGAACTAATTTGTTACTAGGTTCGCAAAACCTAATACATACTTGCATATATATTAGTTTTTCGCAACAAACAGTATTTAACCATGAAGCTTACAGAAAGGATTTTGTCTTTGCAGATATTTCAGATTTATGCAAAAAAATTTATATCTAATGTGGTAACGATAAAACAATATGTAAAATTTAAGCTTGTGCCTTTTTGTCAAGGTAAATAATGTCGGATGCATTCTTCTCTCAATGGCTCTAAAAGTACCTATTTTGATCTAGCATGGTCTTAGCGTTCTATCTGCATGTTTCATTCCATGTAACTGACTTTGAAACCGTTGCGAAGTTACTGTATTATTCTTGACTTATGCTCATAAAATTAATTTCAGTCACATTAAGCCAGACGGCCACGATATTTGTTAGTTGACTTGCTCTTCGCTTTGGCTTTGTCAATAAAAGCTTGCTGATCTTTGCATGGATTTTTTTGACCTTAAAATTTATGGCAATAGCATGATAACTTTGCCAAGCTAGTATAACACGAAGCCTGACACTTGATGAATCTTAGCAGATCCTAGATGTTGTCGCTATGCAGAAGAACTGTGCCCAGTGAATACTCTTTCTTCAACTGCGGTACGATTACCTGATAGCCTACCGGAGGATATGTGCTAGGTTTTGGGATGTAGGTGCTTTTGGGTTAGTTTGGTTATGCAAAAGCGTCGAAGCTGTAGAACTAACAATCACAAAACTGGAAATAGTGAGTTGACTTTTGTAAACATTCACGCTCTCTGATCTTGACAGCTGCAATCAGTTCGAGATTTTAACCAACCAATGATGGATTTTAATCACGTTCTTTAAATAAAAGAAACTGATGGTCATACGGTTATTCCAACTTGGTTCATTGATTCACTGACGTTTTGTCACCATACAATGTTAGACTCGGTCCAAATTGTGTAATAGAAACCCTATGTATTGCTTGTTGCGGAGAATATATATATATATATATATATATATATATATATATATATATATTATGTCCATTGTCTTCGAATATTACACAGTATATTTCTAATTAGGAATAAAAAATACATTAATAACAAAGTGGATAATGGACATTTATTTCGAGACTACTAAACTTCACTTTACAGTCTTTCATTTATATACATAATGGGTTTTCATATGATTATGTGGGTGGCAAATTATTTCAAATACTACTAGAGAGATACTCCAAAGTCAGTGTGAACGTAAGCTATAATCTCGTGTACACATGCATTTCATGCTTACTGGCGACTCATCAGTAGGATCCGGTGTTGGTGCCCTTTAGAGTTCTCGTATGTGTTATATATAGTGAGTTGCCCTTGAAGTCGCAACTTTATGTGAAATTAACTCCATTTCTGCTCTATTTCGCGTTCGTAAATTAGATTGTACCGTCCATATTTTCCACGTTTCTTGACAAAATATATATGGCGGGTATGGGCGTAGTACCGTTTCCTACTGATGGGTCGCACGTGGACCCAATCCTGGCAGACGAGTTCGTCCTATAATACCAAATTTGGACGTAAGGGATTTCACCTGGTAAAAACAGTTAGAATCCCTTCGCAATATGGTATCAAATCGAGCACAGCTACAATCTTGTTGAAGATGTCTAATAGAATCATCTTCGTAACTTTCTATTTCTGGTAGGGCAAAGTAAGCTGCGATTTTTGGTTTGTTTATGGCGTGATACATTGAAACCCGCACGGAAGCTGCACTGCTGATGTTGCCTTGCCTCAGAAGTTGACTTGGCCGTAATGGTTTTGCGTAGATGTTTACTTTGTCTCAATTCTGCGAGTTATCTAGATAAATATATTCATAGTAACTAGGTACTCTCTTTTATCTCTCTCTCGATTTCTCATAAATCTTATCATTAGTGTGCCTTAATTATTATCTGTGTCGTTATTTATAATTGCTTTTCTTTCGCTTTTATGGTTATATGGCAGTGAAACCTTAGTCACGTTTGGCTTTTGTATGGCTGTGCATGATGATGATGGTGATGATGATGATGGTGATGATGATGATGATGATGATGATAACGATGAATCGCCTGTAAGTGCCAAACGCATTTGTACACCAGATTATAAACTTTGTTCGTAACGAAAGAAAATTCTAATTCGAATCATTATTAATGAGCAGTTAAGCTTCAAATTAAGTTATAGACTTGCATTCACTCTTTGGATAAAAATAATAGTATTATTCCATTCGTACCAGTTATACTAGACAATTAAGAAAATATTAATGTTGAGTTTTTTAGTTTCATTTTTAAAATTTTATTGCACACATACTAATTAAAATAATTTAACTTTTGAACATTGCCAATCACTTGTAGGCTTTTGTTCTGTTTAGATTTGATTTTTTATAAAGACGCCACAAATTATTTCATATGCGTAATAAAATTAATCCTGGGTGGATAACTGTCAAATGTAGAGTGGCCTGTGCGTCCGTCATTCAACGACCGAGATTAAACAAGTCAGAGGCTAAGATTGACAGAAAATCCGATTCAATGAATCTGTGCTCTAATTTTGAGCTTGACCGTCTAGCTGATATACAGAAATTCGTAGTCACCGCAACTTAGAAGCAAGAATACAGGCGGAGGAACTAGCGTTGTCATAGTGAAAGCTTCATATTGTTTTACTTCAATGTAAAAATATAAAATTTTAATCATCAGATAAGCTAATAATTTTGTAATAATATAGTTTTAATCGTAATACAATATGGTAGGTGCTAATTGCATTTCTTTCAAAGAAGGTCAAACCAACCTTCGACCCATTTTGTACATAAGAAATTTATTTTAACCAAGTGGCGTTTACTACTGAATTGAGTTCTCCAGTTGTCTTGCATGATATCAATTATTTCATTCAAGTATGACGTAAGTAAAACCAATAGATAATTATTTTTAACTAAGCAAGTCTGCAGAATTAAAGCATACATAAATCTCAGTTTAAACCAATCACACAACATAACAAATATGATCTTAGTTATGTTGACTGACGCGCTTGGCCGTCCGTGGTCATCCTCAGAGCGCGACGAAAAACTTGTTGGCTAGGATGAAATCGCAGTGTACATATACTAATTCAAGACTCAGAAAGTGGTTCTTACAATTTGAGGTCACCATTGTGTTGAACTTGAATGGAATTCCGCTGGAAAAATATTGATGCAGTTGCGATCTGATTTTTTTAGCTTTAGCCTTATTCATGGTTACAAACAAAGAATTATGTTATCACATTTAAGGACAGTGCTTGTAAAATGGCTAGTCTGCACACACACACACACACACACACAAAAAACTTCTGCCCGATCGAAGTTTAGAAAAAATACATTTTAAATTGCACAGCAGTTCTTGGCTGTTGAAATGTAAATATTGCCCTGCCCATTGTTTCGTGACGGAAAAAATCTGCACAATTTGCCATCTGTTCTACGTCTGAGCAGCACATCAAGACTAGCTAGGGTATCATCATCCTCGATTTCAAATATAAATCTAACATTTGAGTGTCGTTCATTGGATTTATTAAGCAGTTCTCCGGTGTTAACACGGCTATCACAGGTAAAATTAATATCACCAACTTAACGATTGGATATTTTAATATTAATTAATAAATCAAAGTTTTTTCGGTCAAACACGCACGGAAGGATAGTGGCCTTATAGGTGTCGAAGTTGAACAAATTCATCGACTATATTTCTGTCTGTGGAGTTGACTATTTTAAATTTATTTAATATCTGAACAAAATAAGTAAAATAACCTTTTGTAACTGAGTTTCAACCAGTTAAAAAATTTGAGAACTTATCTCTGGCCTAATGGCATACAAACTCAATTGTTTACGTTAAAGGGACATTAGTATATGATGACCCAACGCATCCAACCACATTCAGCTCGTTTATCTTTTCAGCCAATTAATGCAATCTTTCAAAATACATTTATAAATGATTTGTGCACGGCTTAAATACGCTAGCCCACCATTTGGCCAATTGAAGTAACTTTTTGCGAAACTGGCCAATTAATGCGTTGGTGTATTTGCCATTGTAACGATTGTTCTCAGCTTGATACTTTGTTTGTTTATCTTTGTAAAGTAGAACCATAAAGTAATTGAAATAGCGTTTAAATTGCTATTAAATCAGCTGTCTGAGTTATAACCAAGTAAGCGTGTCAGCCAACGATGGTTTAATCTATAGCTCGTTAGTTACCTGATTCTCGGGTTGCGTTCCGATTTGTTTGAATCCACTGTTTTCATGATTTTCCTAAATATTTCGGCCCCCAGATATGGAAGCCTTTTTCAATGGGAAGCACATCACACACACAAATAATAATAAGTATGTCATGTTGAAAATTTTAGTTGCACTGCCTCATTTATAATAATAATAACAATCAGTATGACATGTGGAAAATGATGACGTACTGATTATTATTATAAATCGGGCAGTTTAAACTAAAATTTTCCACAAGACATACTGATTATTATTTGTTTGTGTGTGTGTGTGTGTATGTGTGTGTGTGATGCTCTTGCCATTGAAATAAGGCCTCCATATCCGGAGGCCGAAATTTTTGACAAAATCATGAAGACAGTTGATTTAAACAAATCGGAATGCAACCCGAAAATCAGGTAAAATAATCTATTCCCTGTTGCGCAACATGGTTTTTTATAGCTCGTTAGTGTTTGCCATCAATATCAAAATTGATAATAGTCAACGAAGTCTCCGTTGAGTAAAGCACACATGGCTGCATTACGCGAAATGGTCAAAGACCATGATCGTGTTATTTTTTCACTAGTCTTGGATCGTGATGATTACATTTCTGAGTTCCATTGCCTTATTTCTCGTCCTCAATTTGAAATTGACGCATAAAGTGATTCATTGGAAACTACTGAGCAACTCATTTCGATAAAGTTGTTATGCTTGCTAAAAGATGGACGGATAAATACATGTCGAATAAAAATCATCATCATCATCATGTCCAGCCATACAAAAGTCAAGAGTGACTAATGTTTCACTGCCATATAACCATAAGGAGTGAAAAAAGTATATAAGTGCAATTTAGACAAATTATTAGTGAGATTTACGAGAAGAAAGGGAGAGAGAAGGAATACCTTGCTACTATGAGTAAATTTATCAGGATAACTCACAGAAATGAGGCAAACTAAACCTCTCCACAACACCATTATGGCCAAGTTAGCATTCGGGCAAGGCGACATCAGCAATACAGCTTCCTTGCGGATTTCACTGTATCACGTCATAAACAAACCAAACCTCGCAGCTAACTTTGCCCTACTAAGAAAAGAAAGTTACGAAGATGATTCTACTAGACATCTGCAACAAGATCGCCACTGAGCTCGATTCGATGCCATATCGCTAAGGGTTTCTAACCAAGAACTATGATGCGCACGAGGACCCCATCCTGGCAGACGAGTGGGTCCTATACTACCCAATTTGGATGTAAGTGACTTCAATTGTTTCTGCCATGTCAAAATCTGCCCACCTTGTTTCTTACGCCAATTTGGTGCTGGATGAGAGAACAGAGCTCTACTGGGCAATCGAAATGAGGGCATACGCAAAACGTGACCGAGCCAACGAAGTTGATGGAGCCTTATTTGTTTTTCTAACGACGAGCACTTATTGTCAGATCCAAAAATACGTCTACGGATGTCAACGTTAGTTATTCGTTGTTGGTAACCAACATGTGCTATACTTCTCAAACAACGATGATCGAATGCCTGTAAGCGTCTCAAATCATCAACTCTAAGAGGCCAAGTTTCACTAGCGTATAGTAAGACTGCGCGTACAGATGCATTGTAAACACGACCTTTAAGGCAAAGTGAAATATTCGCGTTTCTCCATAAATGACGAAGGTTCGAGAAAGCTACTCTAGCTTTCGCGATCCGTATTCTCACCTCGTCGGACATATTGCCTACGTTATTGATAGAGCTCCCAAGATATGTAAACCTGTCGACTATGTCTAGATCTTCATTCTGCAGTCGCAACGTTGGAGTGAGTGGTGGGTGATCCTGTAACAGTATCTTACATTTAGAGGGTGCGAATTTCATACCGAAAGACGGAACAACGTCTGTTAATCTATTCAAGGTGGCCTGGGCAGCATGCTGATTGTCGAATAATAGTACGATATCGTCCGCATAGTCAAGATCGACTAGTTTATCGCCCGGGAGAACTTCAACTCCAGCATCCTGAATGTGTGGGAGAGTGTTGTTCATAATAGCATCGATTACAAAATTAAACAAAAATGGGGAAAGTGGACAACCTTGACGAACACCACTGCTGGTTGTAAAGTTATGCGTTAATTCGTTGTAGACCTTAACGCGACCAGAAGTATTTGTGTAGAGAGCTCGTATAATATTAACAAATTTTGTGGGCACACCGCTTTTCGACAAGATATGGAATAAAACATTGCGATCCACCGAATCAAATGCACCCTTGAAGTCTAGAAAGACGGCTATTGTGGGACGGTGATATAAATGTCTCTGTTCGAGAACTTGCCTTAACGTAAAAATATTATCTATACAACCTCGTCCTGCGCGGAATCCGGCCTGTTCTTCTCTTGTATGTGATTCACGTGAAGCGCTAAGACGACGTAGGATAATCGAAGCAAATAACCTAGATACGACCGGAGTCAAACTTATACCACGATGGTTATCGCACGAATTACGATTGCCTTTTTTGAAGATGGGAATGATGGTCGACTCATTCCAGTCAAGTGGTACGGTTTCCTCATTCCATATAGTATGAAAAAGTTTGGTCAACGCTCCTGAAATTATATCGCCACCATCCTTAAACAATCCTGGAAGCAAATCATCGGGGCCTGCGGCTTTGCGGCGTTTAAGAGATAGGATTGCATCGCGTACTTCTAACTCGGATGGTTCTTCGGGACTAACATTCCACACTGTTGATGCAGACATGCTTTCGGGAATCGGAACTGACGCGGGTGGCCAAGAAAATTGATCTCTAAAGTGTTCAGCCCACCTGTCAAGACGACTTATTTTATCGGTTATTAAATCGTTGTTACTATCATTTATAGTTTCACTAACTTTTAATTTTCTCGGACCTGTTGCGCGGATAAGTTGGAACAAACAGCGACTATTACCTGACGCGAAAGCTACTTCCATTTCTTCAGCCTTTCTGGTCCAAAAGTTTTCGAGATCGACTTTTAGACTGCGCTTAAGTTGGCGTCTTATATTGCGACGGGTATTATTATGAGTCGAGCCAGGTGGAATTTGGCGCCTTATTTCGAGTATCTCCATAGATTTTACAGAGAGCCAGTGATTATTTCTACGGGGGCCTGCAATGCCACATACAGTAGTACCTGCATTGTGCATAGTGGAACTTATCTTGGACCAAAGTATATTCGGATTTTCGCCATCCAGACCAGTTAGATTAGCCTTTAGAATATTTTCATAATTTTGTCGGAAGGACGGTTGTTCGAGTTTGCCTACATCAATTTGGGGTTTATTCTTAATTATTTTCCCGGAAAATTTTAGTGCAAATCTACAACGGATAAGTGCATGGTCCGAGTCGACATAAGTGTTCCAAAAAGAACGACAATCCTGGATGCAACCACGCCATCTATAACTAATTGCTACATGATCTATTTGAGTCCACCGTTGTCCGGGTGCTGGAGGACGCCATGTAGCGCAACGTCTAACACTACGTCTGAAGTTTGTACTACTTAAATATAATCTATGTTCAGCGCAGCTATCCAAAAGCCGTTCACCATTATCGTTGCGCGTCGAGCTTAAGTTGTAAACCATTCGATAGGATGGAGCGACAGCGCTACTGTTTTTTTAACAGTTTATTTTAAAATCTTATCGGGTAATAAGTGTTTTTCTTATTTTAAGATTAAAGAACTTTTGCTCCTAGTAATTCTGTTTTTTCCATGCTTTGTTGATGACTACGGCTCCTCGAAACAGATCAGTTTTATTCTTTTTCGTTTGATTTTAAATTTAGATCGATCTATATCGCAGTTCATCAAACTGGATTTAAACTAATAACTTTTATTCCAATCTTTGTTATCCATGATTGCTACAACTGAATCTTTCTAATTAAAATTTAGATTTTTGTCATTTTTTTTTGTTTTTAACGGACAGAAAGTCTATTGTGTACCGAGACCTCAAACCAGAAAATCTGCTTCTCGATATCAGCGGTCATCTAAAAGTTACAGATTTTGGTTTCGCAAAAGTTGTAAAAGACAGGTTAGTGTTTTTATGTGTCATAGTTTTGTACATTATATACATATATATATTCGTTGTTCGTAAAGGATTGCAAGGAGGAAGACACAGCTTGTCGGATAATTTAGCCGATGTTCTATTGAAATTGACACTAATGCATGGCTCTTGAGGATTATCAAGTATACCACTCACGTACTCTTCGTTGGAAACTTGATAGCCAGAATTTTGCCATGAAGCTGATTTATCCTTTCACATGAGTCAACTGCAATACAATAGAAGCAGATAAAATTAACTATGTTTCATTTGTCTATACGAGACAGTTGCTAAAGTCATAGTCTGAGGCTTATAAGGAATAGTTCAACATGAAATAATTTTAATTAATATTGCTGTGAAAAGCCAGTACAGAAAACAAGTTAGTCGCGAATGTCTTCTAAAGTGCTATGATGCAGCAGGTCTTTTTTATTTCATTTTAGAAATTAAGCTTTTTAAGTTTACTTATTGGACCTCAAAACATCTACATTGTGTAAATTATCGTTTCATCTGAGCTATGAAAGATTAAAGCACTATAGGCAATACAATTTAAACAATAATTGATTGCGCGGGTGGTGGTAACAATGTTTTGAACGATGCGCTTGAAGTAAACACCAATCCAATTGGTATTTAACCAGTCGTCGAACAACATAACAAAACTACCGCCAGCTGCAACGCACTGACGCGTTTCGACCTTCCATGATCATCATCGAAACGCGTCAGTGCGTTGCAGCTGGCGGTAGTTTTGTTATGTTGTTCGATGACTGGTTAAATACAATGGGATTGGTGTTTACTTCAAGCACGCAAACTTGATTTAAAGAATTGTTACCACCACCCGCGCAATCAATTATTGTTTAAATTGTATTGCCTATATATGTATATGTGGCGAAAGCTGCAAACAGTTAATGGTCGTGACTGCATAGAAATTGTGCATCCGACATTTCCAGTCAAGTTCAATGTATGCAAGACTGCTAGAGGTGAGAGCCGCATATCTAAATTTGATTTCCATATATATTCAATGCGGTTTGATCCCCGATAGTCAGTTTGCCGTCGTACTCTGATGATGATCATGGAAGGTCGAAACGCGTCAGTGCGTTGCAGCTGGCGGTAGTTTTGTTATGTTGTTCGATGACTGTTTAAATACAATGGGATTGGTGTTTACTTCAAGCACGCAAACTTGATTTAAAGAATTAAAGCACTAATTTGATTTGTTGTTGTGTAGACTGCTAACGTTTTGGCTTAATAAATTTCGTGAAATTGCATCAATTAGGCAAGTGACCTTTAGGATTACTAACTTCTTAAATAACTCTCTTATTAAGGAAGTTGAAATTAGTCTATTCCTGAAACCTTTCATGCATACAGAAAAAAGGTATACCTTGGTAAAATTTTGACCATTTTTGTGGATTTCAATTTTAGGCATTCTCTATTCAATTAGAAGCAATACCTGAAAATCAGAAAACTATTTCAAACTTACTAAGTGAAATTTTCCGTGTTTCTCATTGCAAGGCCGCCGTGAAATAGCGCTTTCTATGAAAATTGGCAGAAACTTGTGATTTTGACATATCTTGAGGATTGAATTTACACCTCAGTGTGCAAAATTTTCGCAGGCTATTTGTACATTTTAATTGATCAGGTAATTTTTTTGAGAATAAGTACTGGGTATGGAGTGCGATGTTCAAAACAGAAACCTTTTTTGTGTATACTAGCGTGGCCGGGTACGACTGTTATGCCAATCATTGGCACTGGTATAACATCCGTCTCTGCACTATAGATCATCAAAAGCGATTCCATCGTAACCAAATACTGCTCGAATATTTTCAACAAACTTTATATCGACTAAACACGTTATTTAAGTTACTCAACTGCCAAAGTGCAGCCTTTCTTCATACGCACTATGTTGGTATAATGAAATGAAACTTTTTCTACGATAGTTGGTTTAGAGACTTGAGGTGTTATCGATAAAAGTTTAGCACAATTGAACAGGAAGAAAAGAGAAATTTATGGAGGACAACGCGTTCGAAAACCACTGATAACCTTAAGCATGAACGCAGCTCTGTTGCAACTTTGTCGTGTAACATTTTGCACATAGATTAAATTTTTCCGGATTGAATAAGTAAAGAAATGTGATCATCAGAATAGGGTCGTGCAGTTGGCACAAAGGGTACAGAAAATTACATAAGCGGGGATCTATATTTCCTGCTTGGATGGCTCTGAAATTTCTTTGGGTTAGATTGCAGGATAAACTGGGCACTTTGAGGACCGGCAAACATAGCTCGGCCTGCTTTCTTTAGGCATGATGGCGAAGTGTCTGCATAGAAATTTTGGAGATTTCATGCCCAATAGCCTCTCTTAGTCCTCTCTGGAATCTATACGTATTCGTAAAGCCTATGCTGAAAACCCCAGACTAGACTGACTGGCGTAGCTTATTTTACATTTTGGACAAATGACAATTAGTGCAGCATTGCTGGTATTTTTAAGCATAAGCTATACTGACTGTAATAGACGCTAACGTGGTGTCCATGAAAAATTCAATTACTGCCACTGTTAGAACTTTTTGTGCTTGATTAAGCAAAAAAATTGCTGAATTTCTTCCTTCTAATTCATGATTTAAAAAAATGTTTTTTATTTTTGTTAATTTCAATAACTTGTTATTAGAGTTTCGTGTTGCCCGTAGGAAATAAGTGAAATTTTTCCATAAAAATGGAAGTACTCACATAGTAGTGCAGATAATCCGTGCTTACTGTCATATGTGGGCAGTTTATATTTTTATTTCTAGATTTAGTTATTAGAAGTTATATTAGTTGTAGCAGTGTAATAACTATTGCTGAAACTTTGTCTTCTATTCTTTTAATTAGTTAATTAATAACATATTAGACGCAATAAAATTATGGAAAAATGGTGTGAATGATATGGACTAATTTTTAATTGCTAATAGAAATTTATCTTTTAATTTTTACATAACTTAGTACCAACCAACCAGAATTTTTCTCTCAAGAATTGCATACCATTGCATAACTGCTGTGGATGTGCATGTTTTGCTTTGATGTATGCTCTATACAAACGGACATTCGTTATTATTTACTCTATATCCTAGTAAATAAATCGGTTAAGCGAACATTTATTGCGCGGGCGGTGATAACAATTACTATAATCAAGATTGCGATCTTGATATAAACACCTGACCCATTATGCAAGTATGTATTAGGTGTTGCGAACCTAGTAACAAATTAGTTCAGTTGTGACCAGAAGGATAAACCAAGGGCAGCATGAGCGTAGAGTATAATCTCATGCACATTCGTTTCGTGCTTACTGGCGACTCATCAGTAGGAGCCGGTATTACGCCCTTTAACCACTATATATTTGGTCGAAGAATGTGGAATAACAGGACGGTACAATCTCCTAGACGAATGTGTAAACCTGCAATAGTGAAGCTAATATCATATAAAGTCTACGACAATGCGACTTCACTATTGCAGATTTACACATTCGTCTAGGAGATTGTACCGTCCTATTATTTCACTAATGTTGGTATCGGTTACTAACGCAATAGCCAGTGTTGGTATCCTTTACAGATTCGGTATATATATTATATAGAGTGAGTTAGCGTTGAAGTCGCATTGTCGTAGACTTTATATGATGTTAGCTTCACTATTGCAGGTTTACCCATTCGTCTAGGAGATTGTACCGTCCTATTATCCCACATTCTTGACCAAAATATATAGTGGTTAAAGGGCGTAATACCGGCTCCTACTGATGAGTCGCCAGTAAGCACGAAACGAATGTGCATGAGATTATACTTTCCGTTCATGCTGCCTTTGGTTTATCCTTCTAAACAGAACTTAACTAATTGTTACTAGGTTCGCAACACCTAATACATACTTGCATATATATTAGTTCTTCGCAACAAACAGTATTTACCTGACCCAATAATTACATTTGTCAGTATAAGCTAAGAATTTTATAGTGTAGGAAAGGAAATTCATCTAGTGGATCGGTTTCGTCCTTATTGGGAACTCATCACATACTGTCCAGAATTTGCCGCCGATAGCGCTTGAACCTGGGCACGTCGCTTCGGAATCTGTTGGTCTAACCACTGAACCACCTTGCCGCACACTATACAAACTTTCAGTTTTATACTAATTAATTTATCTTGATTGGTCTTTTCTCTTTAAGATGGAACTCATTTGGCAGCCATTTAGACCCACAGTTCCAACTAACCATACCCAATCTGTCATTACTGAACAGACATTTCGCTTAAATCAATTATTTGTTTTTATTTCTTCGTTTAATACTATAATGCAGTCGATTTAGCTAAATTCGATGAACTGCACCGGCAGTTGAAGGTATTTAACCCACTTCATAGATTCGCGCTAGTCTGTTTGTCGTCGTTATCTGAAGCTCATTGGACGATAAATCACGTCAGTACGTGTTTTTCGACGGTTGGGTGAATAAAATTGGATTGGTGTTTAGTTCAATCCCGCAAACTTGATTTAGTTAACTGTTTTCGCTACTCATGCATTCAGTTGCATAGCTTTTATAAACGCGGCGAAAGCTGCAAAAAGTTAACATTCATGACTGAATTGAAATTGTGCAGCCGACATTTCTAGTCAAGTAAAGTATATGCGAGACTACTTACAGTGAGGTCGCGTATCTAATGTTGCTTTCCATATAAATATGCATTGCGGTTTGATCCTCAATAATCCATTTGACTTCGTACTCTGACAATGATCATGGAAGATCGAAACGCACCAGTACGTGAGAATTATTGTAATTTGGCTATGTTGTTCGGCGACTGGTTAAATACAATGGCGATGGTGTATACTTCAGGCTCGAAAACTTGATTTAAGGAATATTTTCCACCACTCGCGCAATCAACTATTGTTTAATTACTTTATAGAAGTTTAAGTGAAGAAAGTAGTTGGCTAAAGGACGATGAGATGGTTATTTTTGTTTCCGCAGAATATGCTGATCACTACAACTGCCACCTTTTAATTTAAAAAAAAGTAGAATTTAGATGCGGCGTTGTGCATGTCAGGAGTTATTGCTGCTGATTTTATAAAGTTCGTTCTCTCGTTGACTCTGGTTGCTTGTGTACAAGCCTAAACAATTTCTGGATTAACAACCATATTATATGCATACACACAAGATTGTTCATAGGCAAACATTGTCGACGTGAAATACTGCATCTCTCACATTATAGATACTCGTTTCAAAATGGAGTAATACTTTAGCAGCTCTTTTCATTATTACTTGTTAGCCTCAGCCTAACATACATATTAAAAACAAAAATGTTCGACTGGCTATATACATTGGGATTGTTGTTTATTTTAAACTCGCAAACTTGACTTGAAGTATTGTTACGACCAACAGCGCGATCAATGATTGTTTAGCAGTAGACAGAATTTCATGCAAGAAAATAATTTATCATGAAGTGAGCAGGAGTAATAATTACGAAATTATATAGAATAAGATGAAATTACGAACCATTATACAAAGATTAAGTTTATACATAATTAAAGATATAGAAATAAAGTTGTGCTGAATTAAGAATTTACGTCGAAGGAATTTCTATAGAACTGCATAATTTGCAATAACACTGAAAACTTTTGCAATTATTTATTGTTATTCTATAATTTTGCCTAGGTCAATTATGTATGTTTGTATAACTATTTTCTTTACACTATTTACACGCGCAAGCATTTTTAGAATAAAAAGACATTTTATCTTTATTTGGTTACATTTATATTACGCCTAATATTTTCTATTATTTTCGTGAATGAATATTTCTTAAATCTTCAAATGATGTGCAGGACATTCACAATGTGCGGAACACCAGAGTATCTTGCACCCGAAGTTATTCAGATGAAGGGTTACAACAAAGCCGTGGACTGGTGGGCGTTGGGCATCTTCGTTTACGAATTAATCTACGGGTAGGCGTTTAATTGCTATATGCGCACATTGTTATAGGCATTCATGAATTACAATCTTTCAAAAACCATTTCTGGCTCATTTTTAGAAATTTAGCCATTTTGTGACAGCACATATTATGAACAAAATAGTTCAATAAATTAATTAAACAGTCTATACATAACAATATTATGTGTTTATAATTCGACGTATATATATATATATATATATATATATATATATATATATATATATATATATATATATATATATATATATATATATATATATATATATATATATATATATATATATATATATATATATGAATTTTGAAACAAATCATGTATGAATGTATAAATTTATTATAAAACAGACACACACAACGCAGTTATAATAGGCTATTTTACTTTCTCTTGAACTCACCTTGACTTTAATATCTGTTTTTTTACAAAGCACGGGAGATCAATTTTGGCTGTATGATAAACTCACAATTTCATACATTATTTATTCTCAATTCCTATTCCAAAAGCATACAGATGGCTGACGTAATATATATACTGATGAATTTAAAAAAAATAATGACAGTATATGATTGTGCATTTTGCAGATGTTAATTAAATTTGGTACAGGATGGCAGACTCAATTTATAAACTAGCAAGTATTCACCACATTAGACTATCATCTGTCATTAGTCATGATTGCTAAGTTTAGGATTTAAATCCGGGAATATATTGTGCAGAGTTCTGCAAAGCATTCTCTGCATCTCCAAACTCACACATTGTCTCCAATTATCAGTTTTATTCCAGCTTACGTTTTAGAATTTCCTACGGGTGAATCCTCGTTTGTATCGCTTGTGATCAAAGTTCCAGCAAGTCCTCAGCGATCTTTTATTTTTAAACACAGACACCCTGCCATCGAGGAACTTGATACGGAATTCAAGTATAATGGCAGGATTTGAATATATTCATGTTGTCGTTATGAACAATATATATTGCGTAATAAGACAAATTAAATCACCGATTTAAAAATTATTAGACAACCATTGATGAGGTCCAGAATTTCTGTGGCCAGGCTTTATACATGGATGCGTTCGGTTTAGAGAAATTGAAGACTATCCAAATATAATAAGTTGGAATCAAACGGTTCATATTATACAATTTATGAGTTTAGTTATGTAGAAGCTAAAGTACTTGTCTGATAGAGACGTTGGAATATAAATTTTTATAGAAAAAATTTTTTACAGCACACTCAAAAAGGAATTTTATTAATTTTATAGTGAATTTGGCAAAGATAATTGGATTAAGTTGGTCTATATGTGTCCAATATAAAACAACAAACCGAAGTGAAAATCAAGCGCACACACACAAACAGAAAGAGAGAGAGAGAGATAGATAACTATAGTTTATTATCTGTTCATGTATAAATTTGTTACCGATTTAACTGCAGGTAAATTTTAACACAACACGAAGCTTTCGCAATTCGTAGATCCTTTCGATTGCTACTTCAAATAAATCTAGGAAATCCACCTGCTTCATATTGCAATTATTATTAACAATGTTGACGATGTTTACGAAAAAATTCTCCTTATACTAGTTTAGCTTGAAATGCCATATGATTACTTGTTTATAAATATTGGACAATTCGATTGGCGGAAATTATTCCTTAACGTTTACACTAGGCAGATTTTTGCTTGTAGTACAACGTTACTTTTAAATATTCACTGTTTTATAATTTGTCTTTCGATATATATATATATATATATATATATATATATATATATATATACTTTATTATGTCCACTTCCTTCACATATTACACAGTATATTACTTAGTACTATGTACCCTTTCGGTACTATAATATTGGTATCGAGTACTGACATAATAGTCAGACTCTGTATATGTTTAATATAGTGTGAGTTAGCGTAGAAGTCGCATTGTCGAGACTTTTATGATGTAGCTTCACTACTGCAATTTTAAACATTCGTCTAAGAGATTCTGCTGTCCTATTATCCCACATTCCACACCGAAATATATAAAGTGCGTAATACCGGCTCCAAATGATGAGTCGCCAGCAAGCACGAAACGAATGTGCACGTGATTATACTTTCCGTTCATGCTGTCTTTGGTTTATCCTTCTGGTCATAATTGAGCTTTACATTGTTGGCTGTTAGATGTATGAATGTTATTTTCCCGAGTTTTGTCTTTCGATTCGCCTTGTTCCTAGCCTGGATTCTAATAGATTGTTTTTAGGTTTTGTGATTCGTGGCCAATTGATTAGAATATCATATTGATGAAACTTTTGATTGTTTAGGCCGAGCACTTTTTTATAAGAAAATATAATTATAATAATATAATTGGATATATATTTTTTTCCTTCAAACTGTTATTGTTTTACTCAGGGTTATGACAAGACACTGGATTGAACATAGACTATCTATCAGTTATACGTACACTAATATGCATGATTGCATTATAGAGAGATTTGTCGATTTTTTCCGATTCTTTTCTTTTATGAGCTTTTGTGTATGTTCATAAAAAAGGCTGCAGGAGATGGTTTTCCATGGATTGATAAAATGAAATTTTTGTTCAGCTTACAGGTTTTTGAGATTAAGGCCAATTTTGAGACAATCAAATTTCAGTTTTTTAGAATGGCTTCGATTAAACTTATGCTAATTTAAATTCGATTATTTAACCGTTATTTTAAAATAAAAATTTGTTAGAATACAGCTTATCTTGATGATTTTATATTAGGCACTTTTGAACGTTAAATTGTTCAGAAACCAGTCGATTTAATTAAGGATTTATTAGTTTATGCTGATTTTATTTAAGTTAAACATAGTGAAACTAACCACAGTCGGATTTCGCTAATCTCATTTTATTTCTATTATTTATTTATATTTTGTGATTACCGAATAGTTAGTATATTCTTTGTTACTTATGCATGACATAACATGTAAAAAGTTGTTCCTAGGTTATGTATTAACACAATTTGTTATTTCATTGACGTATTCGTTTCGCGCTCAAAACCGGCAGATTAGTAGGAGAAACCTTTATGCACCTCAAACACTATATGGTCATTTTAATAACGCGAAACAATACGACAGTGCAAATTTTTACAAGATGCAGTAATATAAACAAAATCCATTAAGACTGCCTATCTCGAATTTTACTAGATATATTCTTAATTCAGCCAGTATCATAGATGTTCCTATGTGGACTCATTCATGATTACATTCTGAACTAGTGGAAATAGGTATAGCTTTTTTGATTTTAATTTTAAGTGCAGGTGCAATTTATATAGCAATTGAAACTTCCGCATGCTTCCGTTAATTGCCCGTTTCTAGTTTCTATTTTCATTTGCAATCAAAACAGATTTTTTACAAATTCATTAATTATCTTATTTCAATTATCCAAAAGTTAACAGTTTTACATATTTATAAAAGGAAATCAAAACGGAAAACTGTAAGGAGTAGGGATAAAAGGGATGAGAGCTAGAATGAAATAGAGAAGCTTCTCCTCATTTAAATATATGACGTCTAAATTAATGCTGAATGCCGGTTGATGCGCCAATAGCTCTATTTAGAGATGCTTTGAATTCGAGATAATTACTTCGCGGATGTGAAAGGCTGAAGCAGCGGAACACCAAAGAAATTTTTGGAGACGGCAGCCGAGTGTCAGGAAATAATAATAAATGAAGAATTATCATTTACTTTAGTTTCATCAGAAGAAATGTATCATTATTGGAAGCCGTACAATGGCTTCTCAATCTCCGGATGAGGAGCTCGTACGAATAAATCAAATCTGAAGCGCACAAAGTGTAAATTAACAGCTACAGACTGCAGTTTCACTTAGATGGATGTACAATTGTAACGAGTATTTTTAGCAGAATAATTCTGAGTTACGTTCGCGCAGACATGCACATACATGAAATGCGCCTATCTAATGAAATTACATTTGTTATTAAACAAACCGGTCCGAAGTAGAACTGCAGTTAGTCTGTTTTTATTGTTTATCAGTTACTTTGGCATGAGTTTATTAAGAGTGTATTGGATTTATTGGTTTCCCCACCCTAAAATGTGAGAGAAACTCAATTATGTCATTTCACACGGTATAAAACGAATAGTGTAACACATTTCAAGAGTAAATTGACATTCAGCCAGTCTAGTTTCACTTAGTTTGCTGTACATATTTTTTACATACATTCGTGACGCGCGTTTATCTACTGAAAAGTAAGTCCGAATTAAAAATGATATAAATAGTGGAAATATCTTACTTGCTTTGTTGGCTTGTTTCTAAGGTCTGTGATACAAATAGGACTGAAGAAGGATGCCGAAAAGGCCACCCGAAATATATCGAGCACAAAAAACTGGATCTCAGCCTGTATTAGATACAACACAGAGCAGGTAATTTTAAGCATTCAATTTCGATTTTTTAATTATCCTTTAAGATTGTACAAATGTTAGCGGGAAAAATTAATTCCGTAGTCGTAGAATTAAGGAATATTAAAAGATAATCAAGATGAAATGGTTATTGTGAACTATAAAGGAATATGCATACGTGAACAAACTCACCTGGGCAAATTTAATGACGTAAATACTTTATCTACTTACATAATTATGGCAGTGATCTGATGATCCGAAGCATTCCACTCATTTTCGTGCCATCTTGAAGGGTAAATATAGATCAGCAGTTATGTAGGCTATAACTGAAACCTCACAGTTTCACCATGAATTATATCTGTGATATGTACTGAATGCTGAAACATAAATATTTTAGCAAAGTTCCGTGAACAGACTAATTGTTTCGTCTCCTATAGAAGCAGAAGAGAATATATGGAAATTAAACCGGAACTTAATGTTTTAATGTGTGTAATTGTTTGGACGTTTTTCTTCTTCTCTCACTTTCTTGGCTTCGATTTTCTGTTTGATTGATAGAAATTGTGCAGCCAACATTTACAGTCAAGTACAATGTATGCTAGACTACTAGAGGTGAGAGCCGTATATCTAATTTTGATTTCCATATATATATATATATATATATATATATATATATATATATATATATATATATATACATTGCGGCGTGATCCTCGCTATACAGTTGGCTGTCGTACTCTGATGATAATCTTGGAAGGTCGAAACGCATCAGTACTTGTGACGAACGGTAGTTTTCCAATGTTGGTCGACGACTAGTTAAATACAATGAGATTGGTGTATACTCCAAGCTCGCCAAATTGTTTTAAAGAATTTCTGTTTGATTTTGTACTTGTCAACATTTAAATAGATCTATTCATAGACACTTGAAATGAAAACGAAAATGGAGCATTTCTTTATCTGACAACTTACCCTTTTTTTAAACTTTCTTTCGAGAAGAAACTGTGATTTATGCAGTAGCTCGTATTTTAGAAGTTTCATCTATTTTTTGTTTATATAAAACAGTTCGCCACCGTTTTGTGCTGAGAGTAATATCGATACGTGTGAGAAGATTCTGCAAAACGATTTGGTTTTTCCAGAATTGGCTGTGGATCCTGACGCAATGCAAGTTTCTGTATTTTCGAACTTTTTCTTAAGTTTAAAATATCTGCCAGGTTTCAGTATTAGCTATTCATTATGAATGTATGTGTGCAAGTATGTGTAAATGCGTTTTTGCATGCATGTTTTTATGTATGTACGTCTTTAATTTTGAAATCATTAATTTATGTGTAGATATATGTTTATATTTATATATTTTTATGCGTATGTATGTACGCATGTACATGTGTATATGCATATATGTATGTTTGTTTGTATGTATAAATGTGTGTGCATTTATGTTTTTCTGTAAATTTGTATTTTTGGATTTGTGTATGCATGTTTATATGCATTCAATTGTTTTTTTATAGATTTTTTCGCAGAAATCTTCTAATATTTTGCTATGAGTACCTTTATCTAACTGTTGGGTAAAGCTTTTATATAAATAATTCCTTTTGCTTTACTCTTTATTGTGTTTTAAAATAGAGATCTTATTTCAAGGCTTCTAGTTCTTGATCGCACAAATCGCCTAGGAAATATGAAAGTAAGTGGTGCCATTTTAAAAATAATCCAAATTTGATGTTGGCTATATAAATACGTATATGTGTATATTTATAGAATTATATATATATATATATATAAAAATACATATATATATATATATATAAATTGTTTGTGATAAAGTAGGTCGTTATCTCTGGATGTTGCCATTGACGAACTCCTTTTGACTTGGCGGCTATTTATTAAAATTGTCATGTATGTATGCTTTTACTAGAACTAATTTTTATCAAATATAAATATTAGATCCAAAGAACTGTGTACACTTTCTTTCAATGATCGTTTTTTTGCCTGTTGACGAGTCTATCTACTCACTTTTGGTTCATGAAAAGTCAATTAACCCACATTTGACGGGTTTTCGCTAGTATTCGTCATCCGGAGTATGATCATAATGATTGCCACAAATATGGTAACAATGATCTTTGTAATATGTGAGAAGTTTATATTTTGGATTTCAGCCTTAATGTAATTTAATCCTGATGATAATGGCAAAGATACTTTTAGAGATCGAGTAATTTAAAAAAAATATTGTTGCATACAAGATGTAAATGGAAACAAAAAAGGCAGTGCTCCAACGCACTTTCTGCTGCTACCTTGGAACCCATGGAATTGAACGTCAGGAAAATGCGACTTCTTTACTGTTGGACCTTGGCTCTGCTTTCCGATCGAGATTAGTTAATAAACTTATCAATTTAAAATTTCAGAAAACAAAGGAATTTCATATTTAGACTCTATATTCTGCTTTTTGCATGCGTACCGCCATAGTTTAATTTTATGCTGCGCTTTTTAATCAAATATTTGTCTCATTGTTAAATGTCTATTGGCTCTATTGATTTATTGTTTGTTCCTGCCCCAAATTGAAGATTTGCCTAAAGTTATCAGTTGATCTTCAGCATCTTAGTTTTCTACATTCTTTGTATTAGCGTAATGTTCAAGCATATTTAAAAAACTTAGCCCTATGATGCGATCTTTTTATTTCATCATCACTAAAAATGGACGGCCTATTGCTTTGAAGGACTGCGAAGTGCAGGAGTCACAGTGATGGCTACCACGATTTGCGATCGTGGGTTTCTCAAAGAAATCCGATTGCTGCCCATTTCCAGCTACGCGTTGAGTTCGTCTTCGTTGTTGCTGGATGCTGATTCGACCTCCGAAGGCTTCAACATCCTTCATACTAACTACTGGAAATGAGGTACGATCTAATCTAACGAACCAGCAGTCAGCCACAACGAAGACGAAATCAATGCGTGCTTGGAAATTGACTGTCCATAGAGTTATAATCTTACTGCTCTATTGTGAAGTCAGTTTCTTCTTAAATACTTTGAACTCTTACAGAACTTTTGTTGATTCTAAAGTATCAGTAAGAATTGGGAACAGGCAGTGTACCTGCTCTAATGTATGAATGTGCATTACTTTATACTATTTTCCCAAAATAATGCATTCTGTTGACTGTGTGCATAATTTATATCAAAACAATTATCCAACTTAAATGTTGAATCTCGTTGCGCAGTGCTGTCCTTCTTGTTGTGGATTTGATCGCATTTTTCTTGTGCGGGACAACGGATAGCACTCGTGGGTCGCTACAATCTTGAATGTTGTACATTTTCAGGTGCTCCGATTATTGTCCTTGATTGATGGGTTCTAACTTGTCCCTTCTTTTTTAAGCCTTTGATCAGCTGCTTGTCTGAAAATGAAGTTCGAACAAGATCTTCCACGTCATTTTCAGACAAGCTTCTGATGGAAGGCCTAAAAAAGAAGGGACAAGTGAGAACCCATCAATTAAGGCCAATATTCGGAGCAGCTGAAAATGTACAACATTCAAGATTTTACCGACCTACGAGTGCTATCAATTATCCAACTCACCAATCTCATTGAATGGAGCTGTAGCATATCACGCGTACCTTGTAATATTTTGGTTCGATTACGGTGAAGTCTGGAATAATAAATTTTGTGATCGTATCTTTATTTCAATCTTTTATGTGTATAAGTGTATATTTTTCGTTGATATAAACTTAACATTGCATAAGATATCAAATGCAATTCTTCAACTGGATCGGTTTCGTAATTAGCGGTAAATTCCCAAGTAGCTGCCACGATAGCAACAATCGAGATTTAAAAAAATGGGCATTTACTTTGATTTTGCAATCTATTCATTGCGCAACCGAAAACGGGTATTACATGCATTTTTAATCCTATAACAACTTCAGCTTTGCGTTAGACCTTCCCTAACGGGATCCTGTTAAATACCGCTTTTGATCTAATGATCCAACTATTCACAACTGAGCGTTCCCTATAAGACAAACACCAACAAACAATATATTACAGTTAAATACTGTTTGTTGCGAAGAACTAATATATATCCAAGTATGTATTAGGTGTTGCGAACCTAGCAACAAATTAGTTCAGTTGTGACCAGGATAAACCAAAGGCAGCATGAACGGAAAGTATAATCTCATGCACATTCGTTTCGTGCTTACTGGCGACTCATCAGTAGGAGCCGGTATTACTCCCTTTAACCACTATATATTTAAGTCAAGAATGCGGGTTAATAGGACGGTACAATCTCCTAGACGAATGTGTAAACCTGCAATAGTGAAGCTAACATCATACAAAGTCTACGACAATGCGACTTCAACGCTAACTCACACTATATAATATATATACCGAGTCTGTAAAGGATACTAACACTATGGCTATTATGTTAGTAACTGATACCTTTTTTAAATCGATGAGTACCGGATACTAACACTATGGTTTCCGAGTCGGTACATGATACCAACCTGATGGATATAAATTTATGCTAAAGTTCACCCAAATTGAGAATTACAACAATTTGCGAACACCTGTTACTCCAGTTAAACCATACACTCTGGCCTTCATCGATATCAGATATCACATTTCGCGGTAAGCATGACATCATTCAATTCAATATATTACAGTTAAATACTGCTTGTTGCGAAGAACTAATATATATGCAAGTATGTATTAGGTTTTGCGAACCTAGTAACAAATTAGTTCAGTTGTGACCAGGAAGGATAAACCAAAGGCAGCATAAACGGAAAGTATAATCTCATGCACATTCGTTTCGTGCTTACTGGCTACTCATCAGTAGGAGCCGGTATTACGCCCTTTAACCACTATATATTTGGTCGAAGAATGTGGAATAATAGGACGGTACAATCTCCTAGACGAATGTGTAAACCTGCAATAGTGAAGCTAACATCATACAAAGTCTACGACATTGCGACTTCAACGCTAACTCACACTATGTAATATATATATATATACCGAGTCTGTAGAAGATACTAACACTATGGCTATTATGTTAGTAACCGATACCAACATTATTGCACCGAAAAGGTACATGGTACTAACACTATGGTTTCCGAGTCGGCACATGGTACCGAAACGAAATTGAGAATTACAACAATTTCTGAACACCTGTTACTCCAGTAAATCCATACACACTGGTCTTGATCGATACTAGTTATCACATTTCGCGGTAAGCATGACATCATTCAATTCAATAATTCTCAATTTCGGTGAACTTTATCATAAATTGATATCCATCAAATTGGTACCATGTAGGAAACCATAGTGTTGGTTCCATGTATCTTTTCCGTACAATAATGTTGTTATCGTTTACTAACAAAATAGCAATAGTGTTAGTATCCTATACAGACTCGGTATATACATTATATAGTGTGAGTCAGCGTTGAAGTCGCATTTTCTAGAATTTATATGATGTTAGCTTCACTATTACAGGTTTACACATTCGTCTAGGAGATTGTAACGTCCTGTTATTCCACATTCTTCGACCAAATATATGGTGGTTAAAGGGCATAATACCCGCTCCTACTGATGAGTCGCCAGTAAGCACGAAACGAATGTGCACCTGAGATTATACTTTCCGTTCATGCTGCCTTTGGTTTATCCTTTTGGTCACAACTGAACTAATTTGTTACTAGGTTCGTAACACCTAATACATACCAACAAGCAAGACAAGTGATATATATATTATATATATATATATATATATTTTTATATATATAATGAAAGGATTTGATTAAATATTTTTGTCGACAAAAAGTAAAAATTGCGTTAGCAGTAGATGAAATTCATCAACTAGGCTGATTCCTCATTATTGTTCACTTATCAAGTGTCAGAATTGCCACGGCTTGGCTTTGAATCCGAGAGCATGTGGTTCAGAGCCTTGAAACCCAATTGTCGACACCAAAAAATGCCGCTCATTACTCGCTTCCTGACCGCAGCAATTCTATCAATTACGGGGGAGCGCGCAATAATAGCAAAAACGGTCTACTTTATAAAAATCATTTGCTAACTTAGTTAATTATGGGCTTATTACGACAACACATTTATATTTTAAATTTTTGCATAAGATTTCAACTCAATAGCAGATCGGTAATGGCTAATTGATGCATAATGTCGAATTCGGCGTCCAATGGAATCCATCTAAGGAAAGCATCACTAAATTATAGGTTGGTGTATAACGGCAAATTGCATGTCGTGTTTGACTTCGATGGCGTAGAAGATTGGCTGCAGATCTCAAATTCAACTGTCCATTCGTTTTTTTTCCGATTGCGACAATTCCGGAAACTGTTAAATCTCCGCGATTTAAATACGCGCGTCGTCGCTTTTTTACTATCAGTTGCGTAAAAATCCGATTGATCCCTATTTACAAGTACACATCGAGTTTGTCTTCTTATTGGCTGGGTGTGGATTCGAACCTTTCTTCTGAAGGCTTCAACATCGTTCATACGAACCACTGGAAATTATTACAGAATGTAAAAATTCTAAGTCAACAGGTGCAATGCCACTGGTATTGTATGCTTTTCCAAAGAATCTCGAAATAAGATTAAGTAAGATTAATCTTCCTCCTTCCAGATGCATATTATTTACAGTTAACTCACTTGGTTTGTTTATGACGTGATGCAGTGAAAGCTGCCAGGAGGCTGTATTGCTGATGTCGCCTTGCCCTAATGCTGACTTGGCCATAATGTTGTTGTGTAGAGGTTTACAGGTCGGTAAAATCTTGAATTTTCATCATTTTCAGGTGATGTGATTTTTGGCCTCAATTGCCCGGTTCTCACTTGTCCCTTCTTCTTTAAGCCTTCCATTAGCTGGTTGTCTGAAAATGACGTTGGAACAAGATTTTCCGTTGTTCTTCTTTCTAATTTTCGAGACAGAATTTCCAGTCTCATCTTCAGGGTTGACACAATACGCACAGGAATAAAACACAACTTGTGGCAATAGGACGGTATTCCACATTCTTCTACCAAATATTTAGTGGTTAAAGGGCGTAATACCGGCTCCTACTGATGAGTCGCCAACAAGCACGAAACGAATGTGCATGAGATTATACTTTCCGTTCATGCTGCCTTTGGTTCATCCTTCTGGTCACAACTGAACTAATTTGTTACTAGGTTCGCAAAACCTAATACATACTTGCATATATATTAGTTCTTCGCAACAAACAGTATTTAACTGTACTAGTAGATTGTTGTTGAATTTTGTTATTCTTGGCCAGTCGATAAGAATATCATGTTGATGAATATATATGTATGATGATGATGATATATATATATATATATATATATATATATATATTTATATATATATTGGATTGAATTTATATAGAAGTATTTTGATTATATATATTTTCAGTGTAAACTATTCATTTCATCATATCTCAAAATCAATTCTTGTAGTAGATCAGTTTCTTCCTTTTTGTGAATTCGTCAAATACTACAAGGAATTTGTCTCGGACCGAATTCTAACGCGGGAACATTTATTTTAGAGTCTGGGATTGTATCCACTTCGCTGTTGAATAATGGCAAATCGGGGGTGATCGGTTGCGTGAAGTATACGGCACTTGTGGCATGGTGGATCGAGTCTCAGGCCGCAAATTCTGGACCGTACCTGACGCGATTTAATATAAGGACGAAACAGGTCTACTGAATGAATTTCCTCGACTACCCAGTGTCATATTTAGGTAATACTGACAAAATATATCCAACCAAACTTCTGCTGTTAGATTTCAATTGAGTATAATTTACCCATGTGTAATAGTGCCTGCTCTATGGAAGCAGATTGGCAGTGGTTTGTTAGATTTCAAATAGGTTACACCCGAAGCCAAGGGTAGCTATAAACATATTTTGGTATATGGCTGCAAATTGCGTGGTGTATTCGAAACGGGTAGCACTATGGATAGGGTTCCAGACCCGAATGCAAATGTGTTTCGATTCAACTCCCGTCAGTCTTAAAGTATGGAAGGTATTTGAAAAGGTCTCAAATGGGAGCTGATACCGTCTAATAGATGAATTGCCTTGACTACCTGATGCAATGGTCAGTTTGTATTGACATAATAAATATAATCAAAATCCTGCCATTGAGCTTGAATTAAATATAACTTCCCAGAGTTGCATAGTGTATGTTGTATTCGGACAGATCGGTTTTGGATAGTTAACTTTAAATATTCAGTGTCTGTATGCGGGACGACGAACTCAGTGATTAAAGTCCCAGATTTTGAACCAATTGTTTCTCGATTCGTGTCCGGTCCGCGACAAATTCTTGACAGTGCTTGGCTAGTTCCATATAAAAACGAAACTGTTGTAATGAGTGGATCACCTTTGCTACCTGATGCAATGTTTAGTTTATACTGACAATATATATATATATATATATATATATATATATATATATATATATATATATATATATATATATATAAAACTAAAAGTTTGCCATTAGACTTAACTTCAATATAATTTCGGCAGATGGAATGGTGTATGTTGTAGAATGACAGATCGAAGGTGGCTAGCCATACTGTCAGGTCTTAAGAGGTGTGAAATATGTTCAAATCTGAGGAAATGCTTTCCAGAGGCGTTAATTGGTTTATGACATCAAATTATTATGGTTTGCAAACAGGCCTACACACACAGACACCAACGCATACACACTAACCAAACAGCCAAAACAAGAAATAGAAAACCGAGTCATATTTGTTGCCACCCGCATATTCAAATGAAAACCCAGAATGTATATAAATGAAAGATTGTAGAGCGAATTTTAGTACTGTCGAAATAAATGGCCATTATCTACTTTGCTATTAATGTGTTTCTTCGTCCTAATTAGAAATATATTGTGTAATATTCGAAGGCTATGGACATAATAAGGAATATATATATATATATATATATATATATATATATATATATATATATATATATATATATATATATATATATTAAATCTAAATGAGGATTGTATCGTAATTGCGTGCGTGATAAAAAGATTTCGCTTTTGTATATTCCTTTGATAAATATGGTATTTGTATTAATTTTCCGGCTTTTTCAACGTCGTGTCCTTTTTAAAAATCGGTTCAGATATGAACGCTTCATTTTTATCGTATGTTTGCATCATCGGTCTAACCTATAAAATTGAACATGAAGGCTGGTAGGTGCGCGGTCAGCTCGTTACCGCAAAATATGTTTCTATTGAATCGTCTGTTCACTTTAAAGTAAAGATTGATCCAGTGTACAAATTAATGTCAAAAGATCTCGCTGATCCACGTTGCGTCAGTTACAGATCACCTATTTTCACTGATTCATCCCATCGCGTATGCTGTTTCTACAAGATTTGGTGACTGAGCTTATTTGAACCCATGAAGCTTGAGCTATCCTTGTGCAACTCGTGCTGCCATGTTACGTCTACAATTGGTTAACTGGATTTAAATCTTGAATTCCAGACTTAACATGATGTATGACCTGTGGATGATTAACGTGAAGTTTAATGTTATGTAGCGCAGATATATTATTAACGGAATATTTTTCGCAATCAATAATGAGAGAGTTCTTTTAACGCATTTTATCGCATAATGCCTATAATTTGTGCAATTAAAAAAGTCTTTTATTAAAATATCCTGTTGCTTTACTAACAATTGTATCTTTGCACACCTTTTCCGAGGCATCATGTGTATTCCATGTAGCTCGGCAGATTGAATGCCTGCCTACATAAATATTTAGTTGTTCAGTTGCCTAGCTTAATTAGTGACAGACTAGTTAATTATTTTCATTCAAAATTTATCGGTTTTATTTAAACTTCCACTGTTTAAGTGGTTGCCTATTGCATATATTTTTTGTACTTATTGATTGTACCAGCATAGAAATTATTCAGATACATTTTATGAGAGCTACTGATCCACTATATCCGCGTTTCCAGCCATCCAAAGGAGAGGCTATGGTAGCCTGGTGAGCAAGATATATAAGTTCCCTTCTCAAACAGTGCCACGATCCACGCAATCATCGAGCAGTTATAAAGTTTTATTGTGATGGTATATCAAATAGCAGCCGAATGAAACTGGTCGGCTTGTAAATTTTGCTATTATGCTATGCCTCCTAACGCTTAACTAGCAATTATCTCCACCAAACCGAAAACATCTATAGACTTACGAATCTGTACTGTCACTAACAGCCATTGTCACTTATCTCCCAGGTCCCCCAAAGAATCACGGAGGACCGATAGTATTTTGACTTGAAGACTTTGGACTTGGGACATTGTGAGATAAACGAGCGATTCAAAAGTTATTTGCATAATACGCTAAATTTGACTGCAGCAAAGTTAACATACTTTAAATCCAAGGAAAATACCAATCTATTTGGTATTACCGGGGATCCTGGGTAGACGAATTCGTCGAAGACTGGCAACTGGGCATTGTTCAATACAATCATATTTTGCAGATCATAATTTGGAATAAAAGATCATACTAGATTGACACCTACAGAGCGTAAGTCATATACCTCTGAAGTACAATTTCCTTTTCCGCTAACTGAACGGCGCAAGCCAGCAGGCCCGTCCACAAAGCATATCGCAACTCTGGAGACTATTGTGGCCTCCTCAACAGAGACTGCATCGCAGAATAATTGAACAAAGTTGGAACAATGACATGTCCTTTTTGAATTCGAGAGCCAATTGCTGAAGCTTTTGTAAGATTCCTGCAAGGTCGAATAAAAAAGATGAGTCACTTCAACAGGCTTTATAAAAAAACGTTATGCTTAAGAGATCTAAAATCAAGTATAAATGAGGCGGTTTAAATTAATATTTCCACTTGACATATTGATTGTCAACTAAGTGTGTGATGTGTTTGGCATTGAAAAAGGGATCCGTAATTGGAGCCCGAAATATCTGCAAAAATCATGATGACAGTGGATTCAAATATTTCGGTACGCAATCGAAAATCAGGTAAATTGTTTATTTCCTGTCGCGCAACATGTTTCTTTTAAATCTTATTTAGGTACGCTCGTAATTCGTTGGCTAAACTATCGTTCTATTGAAGCGGCACATGAGATCCAGCAAAGGTTTTTGGAAGTCCACCGTGTGTATTTCGGTGTGCTCTGCTCCAGTTCAAAGAAAATAGAATCGCTATTCACCTTCCTATCATTTATTGCTTGAACCAGTGTATCTGAGTACGACATTTTATGACTTCGTTCGATCGAACAAAAAGGCTGCGCGGAACTAACCGAACTTTGATGTTTTATTAAACGAACATTGGTTGCACGGGCGGTGACAAGGATTATTATAATCAAGATTGCGAACATGATATTAACACCTGACCCATTACATACATACATTTGTCAATATAAACTAAGAATTATATGGTAGAGAAAGGCAATTCGTTCAGTAGACCAGTTTCGTCCATATTTGGAGCTCATTACGTAATTGTTAGAATTTGCCGCGGAAAGGGCTCGAACGAGGGCACGTCTGCTTCGGAATCTGTTGCTCTAACAACTGAGCCACGCTGCTGC
This sequence comes from Eudiplozoon nipponicum, assembly GCA_029291075.1. NCBI lineage: Eukaryota > Metazoa > Platyhelminthes > Monogenea > Mazocraeidea > Diplozoidae > Eudiplozoon > Eudiplozoon nipponicum. The sequence goes on along the minus strand of JAQBSW010000768.1, from coordinate 135,877 downwards.
CTACTACACACAGTTTTCCGTTATATACATTACGTGGGGAAGTGATATTGAAATGCACATTTCTATAATTGCGCTCTGGTCAGTACGTGATGAGTTCTCAATAAGGACGCAACCGGTCTAGTGGACGACTTGCCTCTTATACACTATATAATTCTTAGTTATACTGACAAATGTATGTATGTAATGGGTCAGGTGTTTATATCAATTTCGCAACCTTGATTATAGTAATTGTTGTCACCGCCGCACAACCAATGTTCGTTTAATTATATAAATGATCATTACAATGCCATTTCAACATGTAATGTGGTGTCTGTGCAATAATGACAGATTAGGGATAATTAGTTTTAACTTTGTGCCTAAATGTATGTCATATGAGCTCTACATAAAATAAAAAGACTAACCGAGTTATGTTAGTTAGTGTATAACGCAAAATTGTGTGTAGTTTGCGGCAGAGTGGCTCCGTGTTTAGAGCACCAGATTTCGAAGCAGACGTGCCCGGTTCGAGCCCTGTCCGCTCTAAATTCTGGACAGTAGGTGATGAGTTCCCAATATGGACGAAACTGGTGTACTGTATGAATTTCCTTTTCTACACTATACAATTCGTACTTTTTTCTGACAAATTTATGTATGTAATGGGTCAGGTGTTTATATTAGGATCGCAACCTTGATTTAAAGTAATTGTTATCATTGCCCGCGAAACCAATGTTCGAAACCTTGGTTATAGTAACTGATGTTTTGTGTTTACGCCTTATTTGCGACACATACACACCGAAACCAGCCCTTTCACAGAATTAAATTTTTTAGTTTTTAAAAATCAGGTTGGTCTGCAGTATTTTGATTTTGCTTATTTCCCTGCAAGATTCAACAGATTTAGAGGCAATTTTATACTGCGTGCAGAACAATGAAGTATGAAATCCTTTTTTTTTTCATTATTCATCATAATATTTATGTTATATAATGTTAAACACCTTGCTCATTTCTTGTGGAAATGGATAATTGGTATTGTCATCCTGCTCATGGATTGTATGACGCGCTTAATCTTTTTAGAATATCTCGCTTTTTAGGCGTCGGGAAACACCTTCATTTTTTAATGATGAGATTTTATTATAATTACTATTATATTTGATCATTTTGATTAATTTATAAAATTTCCAAAATCATTCAATTGCTTACATGTTGAATATTTAATAAAATTTCGTCATGCTACTAATGGTAATCTATTGATAAGGACTATAAAAATGACTAATGTATGCCGTCAAATATGTATTAGGTGTTGCGAACCTAGTAACAAATTAGTTCTGTTGTGACCAGAAGGATAGACCAAAGACAGTATGTACGGAAAGTATAATCTTATGCACATTCGTTTCGTGCTTACTGGCGACTCATCAGTAGGAGCCGGTATTACGCCCTTTAACCACTATATATTTTGGTGAGAAATGTGCGATAATAGGATGGTAGGATTTGCCCGTCACACGTTCTCATGCCATTAATTATTTTGCAATTGTTCTATTATCCCCATTATAGGCTACACAAGACCAAAAAGGGTATTTGTTGAGGTCCAAGTTCACCTGGAGTTGAATTCAACTATGAAATGCGGATAAATAGATATAAGCAAATTTTTTCCTTCCTTAATGATAAAATACTATAGATGCGCGATTTTGCATAAGTTTTTTAATTACATGCATCATGCCAATTTGTTTCCATGAGTGTACACATATTTTGCATTGAGCCTCAATTTTTGAAATTTTAAAATTTAACGTTGTGGATATGTACGCTTTTTTAGAAAAAATATTGTATACATTACTTTTGAAGTACTCATGTAGAGCAAAAAGTGTTTTTATTATATTTTGAAAGAATGTAGCGTAGCTATTAATTTATTATATTGCAAGATAATGTTTGTCTCAAAAATTCGCAATAATATATGGCTGTTCATTTCAAAATTCATTTAATCCATTTTTGAGAATTGCCTGACTGACAACATTGCTGCTTACTTTATTGTACATTTAACTAAATTGCATTATGCTAATTATGGCAAACCGAGCTATTCTATGTTCCAAGGCTGCCCGGATAACGTAATAGTCAATAAGGCAGATTTTGCTTTATCGTGAGTTTTGAATTTTGTTAAATATTTTGCTCGTTTGGTCAAATCTTCTTCAATCCATGTCACAATCGAGAACATTTAGCCAGGAAGATTCCGGAGCTCTTCTATACCTCGTGACTGCAGATAGAAGATCTGAGGTGAGCTTCTGAAAGAAGCCGTCTACTCAGCTGGAATAGAAGCGAAGAGCCTCAGGCCAGTCCAAATTCTAAATTAACGTAAAGGTGAAGGAAAATTAAATCAATGTAGAGGAAAAATAGAAGTAATGCTTTAAAATAAACTAGGTAATAATCAAGATCGAATTTATCGAAAATGACATCACTATACATTTGTTCCATGAAATCCATTGGCCAAAGCAGTTAATATAATTTGAGGTTGGATGTAAGGTAGGCAAATAATCAACCGAGGCAAAAGTTCGAGTAGCTACATTATTGCGGCCAATTTTATCAATTGTTACCTGATCTGTGTTTTGGCTAACAAAGAATGAATTCCAGTTGTTTTGTTTCTTGAAAATATTTCGCCAGCCATTGGCGACCGTCTACTTCAGTTCACCCATCATCACACGTTTAAAAATAACAACAAATGAAGCAATCATTTAATCTTTCATTTGGAATAGCCATGTTTAAACCACGGCTAAGCAGTTCAATTCGGTTTCCTCTTAAGATTTAGCGTTAATCTATTGGTTTACTTTTAGAATGGAAGCGAAGATGTGATGAAGCATTCCTGGTTTAAAAACATCGATTGGACGGATGTTTTTAACGGCAAATTAAAGGTAATTTTAAAAATGTAATTTTTTTCATGGGACCTTCATTTCCAGCTTTATCTATTCTTAATTGCTTTGATTGTCAAGTTCAATATATGCGAGACTGCTAGAGGTGAGAGCCGCATATCTAACATTGATTTCCATATATATTTAATGCGGTTTTATCCTCGCTAGTCAGTTTGCCGTCGTATTCCGATGATGGTCAAGGAAGGTCGAAACGCGTCAGTGCGTTGCGGCTGGCGGTAGTTTTGCTATGTTGTTCGACGACTGGTTAAATACAATGGGATTGGTGTTTACTTCAAGCTCGCAAACTTGATTTAAAGAATTGTTACCACCACCCCGCGCAATCAATAATTGTTAAATAGTAGAATTAAATGTAGAACACAAACATGTGGAATCATTTGAAGTTTTTAATCTCTTCCGCAGGTAGAAAAAATACATTTAAATTACGTTTGCTGGTTTGAGATAAACAGGTCTTAAATAATTGCACAAAACAATGAAATTGACGTCTATCACACATGAAGACGCTTTTCAACCTTCCATAGCCATCAATTGAGCTCGACAGGGACTGGCTAACGCGAATAAAATCGCGATATATTTCTAGTGTATTAAAGGTATGAAATGCCACCTTAAAACCCTAAGTTTTTCACATGCATTGTACATGCCTCTTAGAACAAGAAATACTTCATTTCCTTTATCAACTTGTAACATTCACATTCCTCTTTTTGAGTACATAAGAGATTTAGATATAAACATCTGACCCATGTATTACATAAATTTGTCAGTATAGACTAAGAATTGTATAGTGTAGAGAAGGCAATTTATCCAGTTGACCGGTTTCGTCCTTGTTGGGAAGTCATCATGTACTGGCCGGAATTTTCCGCGGACAGGACTCGAACCTGGGCACATCTGCTTAGGAATCTGGTGCTCTAACCACTCAGCCACCCTGCCGCACAGTAAAAAGGCAATTCATCCAGTAGACCGATTTCGTTTTTACTGAGAACTCACAACGTACTGGCCAGTGGTTAGAACACCAGTTTCTGAAGGAGACGTGCCCAAGTTCGAGCCCGGTCCGCGGAAAACTGGCCATTACGTGATGAGTTCCAAAAATAAGGACGAAACCGGTCTACTGGAAGAATTGTCTTTTTTACACTATACAATTATTAGTTTATACTGACAAATGTATGTAATTCATGGGTGAAGTGTTTATATCTAGATCGCAGCCTGGATTATAATAGTTTTAATCACCGCCCGCGCAACCAATGTTCGTTTAATTTCATCGGAGATGTTTTTTTCGTTTCATTTTACTTTACATTAAACAACTTGATAAGGTTGCAATATGCAGCAATTAGATGCATTTTCAGCGAGTTCATTTTTATTATACAATGACAAATTTAATAAAACTTTTGATTGACCAGAAGTCATCTATACCGTAAATGTAACAATGATAAACTGTCAACGATATGACGCTTGTATATTCAGTTTTCAATTAGCAAAGACCATCTTGGACATTTTGCATAAGAACAGCATGTCGAAAGCATACTGCAAAGAATTTTCGAAAAGCCGAAATTATCTGTAGAATGCTGTGGAAATACCCCCATAGACCTAAATTTCTATCCAATTGATCTATCTGAACAGGGCCAATTTTGTCAGACTTATTCGCCTTCATGTAAGTTATGACATGATAAGGTATTCTATTGATTAATGGTTAGTCATTTTGTGGGATAGAAACAATATTTAAAAGTAAACCATCGAAAATAGGCGTAGGCAATTTGAGCATCATAATAAATTTATTCTTACTGCTCGAAGGAAACGTGCCTGCTGAAAGACTTCAATTCTGCGCTGTCTCGAGTATGAACTTATTTGAAGTAGGACTAAATGAGTTTCCAAAGTTGGCGTCATCAATGTATGATTTTATATTTGAAGCTTCGTGGCCACCTTTTGGTAGGAGCCAGCACCATGCCCTAAACACTATATATTTCGTCACATTGTGTCTGTAAAAAGACTGCTTCATAATTTATAATTTATTTGGCCTATTGAATGTGTGTTCGATCTTGCACTTCTCCGGTTTTTGAAGGTGAAGTTATCGAAATTGCGATTAGGTGAACTCGTTAACGTGGTTTTGAATTACCTAGGGTAAAATTGAAGAAGCAGAAGCTATATACTTTAAAATTCAGGAAAAATAAACTTCTTATTGTCTTGCACAGATTAGACATGGCTGTGTAAAAGTTAGAGTTGGAAACGCGTTGCGCATCAGTATGGAAAATGCCACAAATTAGTTACGAAACGATTCCTGCTATGCATATGAGCCCGGCTTACTCGTAAACAGGAGTCAGTTTTATTAACATATTCTGCTCTTATGAAATGATCGCTTCAATTTAATTCCTATGGGTTTATCTCTGAGCAAATATAATAGCCAAAAAATGTTTGCATCTTTGTTCTATGGGAAAAGTATTTTAAAAATTATATAGTTGTAACAGATTCTCCTGTAACTTTCCACTCCATTTGGTGGTTCTACCAAACTGTGCGAACTATTTACTATGTAGTGAAATAGGTGTGAGTAATTAGTAATGGGACTTTATGTTCTACAGTCTGCAAAAGTTGCATTGCCTTAACTTCCCAATTAGTTGATAAATAAAATTCGCTTCATGTGACATGTTGGTCCATCATTTTGTACACTATCTGAGCTATTATGCTTAAACGTTTCCTAAAAGTAGTATTTTGGTTTACTTTTATTTAAGCCTTTTCGTGTCTACTAGCCTCTCGTGTGTTTTGATTTGAAAATTTCAATAACAATACGTCATACTCTGGTAGTTGTATTATCTATCGACGAGCTCATGCTAAGAGATTTGGACTGATTCCAAAATGGATATAGGGCGCAATACCGGCTCCTACTGATGACTCGCCAGTAATCATGAAATGAATTTATACATGAGATTATACCTTCTGTTCATGCTGACTTTGGTTTATCCTTCTGATTCTACTTGAACGAATTTGTTACTAGGTGAGCAAAACATAATACACAATTATATATATATATATATATATATATATATATATATATATATATATATTCTCCGCAACAATCTGTAACTAGCTGGTAAGGAATTTGGCATAACATCTATGACTATAATTCCAGTGGCCATTTTGCTGAAGAGATGTACTTCCTTGTGGTGTATCACAGAATGGTGGAACAAGAGCCGTCTGGGAAGCTACTGACAGACTGTTCAATAATGGCTAGTCAGCGATGTTTCATGTGCGGTTTCTATGATGTGAGTGTAAGCCTTTGCAGAGTTTAAGATAACACATTCACATGTTGACAGTCATGTTGCGCTTTCGTTCTCACGTTGCTTCTTTATATGGGCCACCTGTTTAATTAACATTGTTGACACCTTTTTTCTATGGCATTACAACTGCCTTTTATTTGCAATTAATATTTGCGTTTTCTTAGCGGGGGCCTACTTTGAGGACATTTTGTTGTATTTAATTATATTGAAAGTGAGTATTTGTTGAGGGGAAAGGGGTAAATTATGTTTGCAGTAAACTTTATGCTAACAGGAGTTATAAATATCCACAGGTGGTAGAGACGGAAAGTGGAGATTCTGGATAAATATTTCTATATTCTAAATAATTTTTAGTTCAGCGAATTTTGTGTATAATTTTTGTAAATTAAGAAACATGGTCATTTGAAGAAAATGTGATATCGAAAGCATGTTTTTAAAAGCCTTTTCCTTATATATTACATTTAGAAAGGCATTTGTGCAAAAAACGCATACAAATATACACATACAATCAAAATTTATCACTTTATGCTCAGTTCTTGCTCATTTAATTGTATAATATGAATGCCGTAACTAGCGGTTTCTGCAAATCGCACTTTTAAAAAATTGCCTTAAAACGCTGCCTGGGTTTGTATTCGTCCCAATGGAAATGCGGTTCTATCACATCTTTGTTTACTGGCGACGTTTCGGTGCTTCTTTTCCAGCACCATCCTCAGGCAACTATACACAGTACAATACTCACAATAGCAGATTTAAGCAAATGTGGTAACCTCGTTCCGAAACCGTTCTATTTATATTTTATTTTATTGACTCACCACTGGTTTTAAACATAGAATTTGTCTCAGTAACTAAACTCAATATATGCATATGTCTAGCGCACATGAAAACCCTCACCCAACAACTAAATCTACACACACACACATGTATATATATATATATATATATATATACCTATATATATATATATATATATGATATTACATCTGTTCATTGTTGCAACGAGTTAAATCAATGTTTAAAATAAACATTTATAAGCTTGATTGAGATTTCTTTTTCCCATTTTTTCTCTTTAGCCTCCGATAAAGCCGTCTATTCGTGACTGTGGTGATACGTCCCTGTATGACAGATATCCAGAACAAGATTGGAAGGAAGTTCCGGAGGCTAATTTGAAAGCGCAAGAGATTTTCAAAAACTTTTGACCTATGGTATTTGGAAGATCTACTATAGCAAGATGCATTGGCTTACGCGATTTATGCTAAATACAAATCACAACAGTGGTAGTCAAATAAAAGTTTTTAAAAGGTCTCAAATTAGTCAAGAATATGGTGATTCATTATCCTACATTGATTATTATCATTTTATTTATGATGGTTATTACGATGCTGATGATGGCTTTAAACGGTGATTAAATTGCGTTTTATGCTAGTGACGACGATATTTTGTGATAGACGATAAGGACGTTATTCTTATGATGATGATGATGATGATGATGATGATGATGATGATGATGATGATGATTGTGATATTTTTATTGTTGTAGATATCTTTTAACGATAATGATTTTAGTTTTGATTGTTATAACAAAATGGATTTTTTATTTTTCATTTGTTTGGTTAAAATGATATTGTGAATCATGAATTTGATGGTTTTATTTATTTATTTCAAAACCGATAAAATTATTTAAAAATAGTGTAAACTTGTTGAAAGGCGAAGTTCATTTCCGAAATTAGATTCATAAGATGAATGATGATTTTGCTCACGGTGGGAATAATGTTAGCACACTTTTCAAGATATAAAATAGGTACGGCGATAACGCTGGTTAGGAATCTAATTATTTTCCCATGTGTTAGAATGGCACTGTTGTTGATAAATTGTTAGTGTGTAAAATATCAATTGTAAGCACAGTTCTGTTGATCTCAGACAAACTAAGATAGCTTCAATTAGGCGGGCTTTTTTTTCAAAACTGTATTGCCATTCGTTTTTTTTGTTATTTATAATATTCTCGTGGCAAAAAAAGCCAAAAGGCCAAGAGATGTGTAAAATATTCAAATCTAAATGCAATACAACGATAAGGTGTATGTGGGAGGCATACCAAAAGGGTCAATAAGAGTATTTTTTCAAGTTTACTATGCAATATTTTTACTAATTAAACTGTGTAATTCTGCAAATTGTATTGGCCGAAGAGAGAGGGAGTATTATAATTTCCTCTTAACGCATTCCATTGATTTAATTTTTTTTGTCTTTGTGCCTTAACAAAATTTGTCATCCTACAATTATATAATTTCAACATAGCCTTCGTCATTCTATCTTGTGTTTCGTATTTCCTAAATTAATTACATTCCAAGTCTAATTTGGTAATTAACATTGTGGAATTGAAGTTAATGGGTTTTGGCAATTTTAAATGTGAGGAATGCAACTCTGAGATTCCTTTTTTTATTTTTGTATTTTATGAAATGCTCGTGTATACCGATATCATCATTTATTGTAAAAAAAACTACAAAACTTATTTTTGGCTGTGATCAAGATGCATAAGAGTTTTCTTTTACATATGAATCGATAGCACGGCAATTATTCTAGTGTTTACTGTATCAATTCGGTATGCATTAGTCCGGAGATTTTGTGGCGAGACATCATAATTCTTGAAATCGGACATCTGTTCGCGCCATAGCACACACTCGATAACCACAAGAATTTGCTGAACAACAATGTTTGGGAGCCTGTCGACAAACAGAGTCAAATGTAGATGCCTAGTTAATTCTGCCTTAATGGCATATGTGAGAGACTCAAATCTATATTTACATACGTATGTATTTTTGTTATTTGATAATTGTCTAGTCAAAATGTTGCATATATTGCCAGATATCTTCTAAGGATGCAGTTAGCATCCTGAAATCAGATTCCACTCTAAAGTGTATATTACGTCTACTCTCCTACTGTGATTCAGTGCTGGACATGGAAAATGTTATGCATCATTCCGGATTTTACGATTTTCAGTGTATATTTGCTTCTTCCGACGAATTTCTTTATTTTTTATATTGTTCGTAGCCTGGATATTAAGCCATTATTTTGGAATAGTTGCCTTGGAAAAATAACGTGTTTTATGATTTTAAAAAGTTGTCTAAAATCGATATACTGTTGATCTAATTCTTACGCCAATAGTGGTCAAGAATTGCACCGGCAGTGGATAAAGAAATTGTTCATAATCAAAACCATTTGGCATCAGGTTGATAATTAGAAACATTTTCAGAAGAGCTGACGTTGTGTGACGCAAACACAACACTCATTTCCTTTACTAATTAGATTTTTGTCAACTTGTTACCAAAGTTTGTACACGGTGTATTTTGTCTATTACCAGCATAATTATTACCCACATTTGCGCAAGACACAGATTGCAATTTTATCAATTGCCAACACACTCGCACCTACCATTAGATAGATTACAATTAGAAAGGTTATTGTCCATTTTTATTAACGTAAAACCATTATGACATCGATTTTATCTCGTGAAGTTAGCACAGTGACATGTTCGATGTATAATCCTATATTATAATTGACTTCCGTTTTATATTTATATATATATATATTTATATATATATATATATATATATATATATATATATATATATCTTCAGTTCTAAATTCCAATGGCTCCTATTTTATTGTCCTCGTGAGAATTAATCTGATTCTAATTTTGATTTATATTTATTTTAGGCAGTTGTACGTGCTTTTTATAATAATTCCATTTTGAATTATTACTCGTCGGACTGTTGTGAATAAATAAATAGAATACGCAAAATTGTTTGCGTTCTTGCCTACACAATCGAAATGGAAACCAAGATTAATATTTATAATTTATTAAATGTATTTAAGTCAAGTATTTTTATATATAAATATGTATATATATACAAAATACATAAAGGAAGCTTGATATGTGCTGAATAGGTGGTGTGAAGAAGAGAACACTTTTTGTATTTGCTTAAAAGTAACATTGATTTGAGAGAGTCGTTATGTACTGTTGGGATCATTGTATTAAATGAATTTATTTATTACATGCCAATCTTTGAATGGGGCCTTTCATAAAGTTGCAATTGCGTCGGATGCTAAGTGATCCTGTAAGCTGCAGCTAGGACTTGATTCGATGGTTGACTTTAAAACCTTAACGCATAGAAAATCCTTCGTAAAGTACATGTTTGCCTTTTAGTATTAGTCCTATTGTTGAGTTTTAGTACACTACTGTTTTTCGTTAATTTGATTAATCTGTTGTAGTTTCATAAAAGATTCAATGACATTATGATAAATAATTATTCTTTATAACTGGATTGATACTTAAATACAGACACTTATGTTCTGTGTCGTGCCTCACTTCTTTATTCAGAACCATTGAGATTTGATCTACTGTTTCTTTCGTTAAATCATTCGTATTTTTGATAAATAATAGAGATCAGGTGAAATTACGTTTTGCTGCACGGATGTGTAGTGAATGAATGCGGATTCTTAGGAAATTTGGTTTATAATTATTCTTTGTAAATAAAATGGAGAACATAATAAGTGTATGCAGACATTTATCGATTGGTCTCTTTAAAATGTGTTTGTGTCACGCTATAATGGCTTTCATTTAGTTAAATGGCTAGTTTTACAAAAAACCATTCGAAATGCTTATCAAAATATATAAAGTCAATATAAACTATATATATATATATATATATATATATATATATATATATATATATATATATATATGTTGCATAAAGTAATATAGAATGTTCATCATAATGAACTTTAAATGTTTGATGAGATTGCCTTTGAGGCACTAATTTATATATATATATATATATATATATATATATATATATATATATATATATATACTCTGTGGTATGATATTCATTAATATACATCACTTATACTAGTATCTACAGCCAAAAGGCTTGATTCGTTTGTTTTATCTATCCGATTATAATAATTTATTTTTATTGTTATATTGCTGCATGAAGAGAGACTTTAATAGCAAAGATACCTTGCCTTACTAGTTTGTTTTATAAAACTTGTGATGATGGATGAACTGAAGTTGGCGGCCGCCGATGATCGATGAAATATCTTCAAGGTACAAGGCAACTCGAATTCAGCCTGTGTTCGTTATAGCACAAATTAGGTAAAGTAATCTGTCATTTTCGTCCAGGTTTTTTGTCTGTTCTTACCAAATAGAAATTCAGCTTTTATTCTTTCGTAGAACAAACTACTGCGTTATTGCCGGTTTCTTCGGTGTGTGGGCCCATACTGGTTGGGCGATCATTTGAGATGCGTCTTTTACGTTTTACGCCGTGTGAGTGCTATTTATAGTTTATTCGAGACTGAATTCTTACTTTATCATCGTCTGCGTGTTTAGCATTGGATTAAACTTGGAATTTGTAACAGCCTTGCAAGAATTATTGTTCATCTGAATTGTTCTTTTAAAAATAGAGACATTTTAATTATTAGCATTATTTTTTGTGAATAGTACGTAATCCAGATTTGCCTTTTTTGCACATGAGGTGCACGACTTTGATCTACTTCCTATAGAAGGTGTTGATTGTTACTTTCTTCGAATTTCTTTACAGAAATAACTTTGATTTCCTCACATCATCTATTGAACTACGACGATATTAACGTATTTGCTCGTATTTGACGTTTCGTTAAAACCTTGGTGCTTCCTAATTCTCATCGAAATTTCTAATTGTTTTGCACATAATAGTCAACATTAAATTTTATCAACTTATTTAAACAATTGCCAGCATTTAAAAAAAGTAATTGGTATATTTTGTTATAATGCGTAGAGAAAATTTGCACCATATTTTTCTTGCACGTGTCAAATTTGTTTTGTCGTATTCAACTGGTCCTATGAAATACGAAAAAATTGCTCAAATAGTGTGTGTGTGTGTGTGTGTGTGTGTTTATGTGTTTGTATGTGTTTGTGTATGTATTTCTGAACACTGACAAAATGCTTTTTTTACCGGATTTGGCTGAAAGGTCTTGTTTTAAAGAAAGTTATACACCCTTAATTGATGATATTACTTTCAGCGAGCGAAGCAGTTATTATCAAATTTCTTTCTCTATAACCTTTGTTAAGTAGCGCGGAAGTTGCAACCATTACGACTGAACAAGCGCATTCATCTTTTCCACATGTCGTATTTTAGGGCTGCTTTCTGGATGTAAATATGGCAAAGTGGTTCGAATTAAAATGAAGAAATTTTCGTCCTGAATATCCGCTGCTCAGTTGCCAAAATCGAAGATTGAAGCTGATACGTTAACCATTTCGTTTGAATGGAAATTAAATGAGAAATGGACGAGAACTTGTTAGTTGTTAATAGAATAAATTTGATCAAAACATTAGCTGTGTAATCCTCAAAGGATGGTTGTTGTGCTGTTGCAATTATATGATAAGTGATCAATGATTTCTAATGAGCACTGTTACAAATCTTTGACTAGCAATATTTAAAAGTCGCATAAATAAATCAGTTTCAACGAGATTGCTCAATTTGCCTTAAATTTGTGCTAAACTTTGTGGCTTAGTTACCCTGAGCCTAATGCTGGTCCCAGTAAAATTGACCATAACGTAATTAGTGACGCATGAGGGTTATTAAAACAGTGTGCATCAGTAGCAATTGAGTATCAGCTTGATTTCCATCTTATAGAAAATTATTAGCTCTGTCATAATTTGAACGAAAAAAAGCTGTGTTTAGTATTGTCAAGAGCATCAGCACTTATCGTTCAACCACACCAGGGAATTTGTTCTTATTGGCAGCAAAATGGGGCCAGTTTAACGGATGATGTCGTTTATTTAATATTTTGTTAGACACGTTGATGCTTTTACTTAAGGGAGGAGCTGAATTAGGATGTAGGGCACGCCGATAGCAAAATATGTCTTATTTCTATTTGTTGCTGGGGTGAGAATGAGTTCACGCCAATTCACGCCACCGATTCTCAGTCAAACTTACGGTTCTATCTACATGAAAATAGCTACCATTATTCTAAAAATTATGAGTTGTAATTTTTTGAGAGTAAGCTAGTTCATTTTGTACCACATTATACGTATATTCTTGAGTGCCAATAAACAACTAAATTTACAGAATATTTCGCCTTTCCCGGTTGTGAGTGCTTTAACGATAATCAATCTGTGTAAACTGTGATTAGATTGACGCTATTATTTCGACATTAATTATAAAATGCGCACTAAGTCACTGATACTTTAATTTATTTTTCATTTAAAGAACTATAGAAATAATTTATGGAAAATACTTACTGGCATATTTATTTATAAAATTCAATTTACAAATAATTTAGAATTTTTTGTGTAATTTATTTTCTCCCAACTATCTATGCCATTATGGGTAACAAGTAAAATTCACTTATGTTGATTTTGATTCGATGACAGTTAAATTTATGTTTTGACTTTTTTCTACTTTAAGTAAATGGTAATGTTTATACTGCTTTTTTACGAAAACATCTTTTTGAGTGTTGGTAAAGCTCATAGTCTCGCAATCTGGAGATTAAAAAAATGTTTAAGCGAGATATGTCTTTTCAAAATTTATCAAATTGAAAAAAATGACCCGTTGCAATTTATTTTGAATTTTTAATTTTGATTGTGTTCTTGCAATGTATTAAATTTAAAAATACAAATCTGGAATTAGATTTTCTTATTCTGAAAAGTAAACAATTAACATTAGTTTGTACTCACTAGTTTTAATCGATAAGTATTGCACATAAGACATCATTCATGCGGAAAGTTTCTGGCCGACTATTACTTAATTAAAATTTTATTAGATGTTGCGCACCTAGTAAAAAATTAGGATAAATCAAGGGCAGCATGGATGGAAATTATAATCCAGTGCACATTCGTTTCGTGCTTACTGCGGACTCATCAGAAGAAGCCGGTATTACGTCCTTTAACTACTGTATATTTTAACAGGACGGTACAATCTCCTAGACGAATGTGTAAACCTGCAGTAGTAAGGCTTATTTCATATAAAGTCTTCGGCAATGCAACTTCAACGCTAACTCACTCTATATAAGATATATACCGAGTCTGTAAAGGATACTAACACTATGGCTATTGTGTCAGTACCCGATACCAACAGTATGGTAGCGAAAAGTTACGTGGTACTGACACTGGCTGTCGATTCAGTACAGGGTATCAACTCGATGGATTTCACTATATGCTAAATTTCACCAAAATTGAGAATTACAACTATTTCTGAACACTTATTATTCCAGTAAATCCATGCACTCTGGCCTTGATATTTCGCGGTTATCATGACATCATTCGATTAAATATACATTAGTTAGATATTGCTTTTGGCGAATAACTAAAATATTTGCAATTGTGTATTAAGTGTTGCGCACCTAGTAACAAATTAGTTGAAATATAACCAGAGACAGCATGAACAGAAAGTATAATCTCGTAATTCTCAATGTTTGTAAACTTTAGCGTACATTGAAATCTATAATGTTGGTACCCTCTACAGATTTGGCAACCACAGCGTTAGTATCATGTACATTTTCGGTATTATTATGTTGGTATCGGTTACTAACACAATAGCCATAGTTTTACTACCCTTTACAGATGGGATATATATATATATATATATATATATATATATATATATATATATATATATATATATATATTGTTTAGTGATTTAGCTTTGAAGTCGCATTGCTGAAGACTTTATATGAAGTTTGCTTCACTTCTGCATGTTTATGCATTCGTATACGAGACACTGCCCTTCTATTTTCCCACATTCCTCAACCAAATATATAGTGGGTAATGGGCTTAAAACTGATGACTCGCCATTAAGCAAATTCCCAAGAAACTCCATGAAATGTCACAAATACCGTTCATGCTACGGCGTCCCCGGCAAGCGACGCGCTCTGTATCAGCGCGAAAACACCTATTTATTTCGGGTGTTGGAATGTTAGATGTTCCGAAATGGCTGCCAACCGCCCGGCATGGAGAGGTATAATCCGGGATTTCTATGGAGCCGGCTTATCCTCCAAAAGGAGTCAGCCGCAGTAAAGTAAAGTAAAGTAAGTATTAAGCACGAAACGAATGTGCACGAGATTATATTTTCCGTTCATGCTGTCTTTGGTTTATCCTTCTGGTTATATTTGAACTAATTTGTTACTAGGTGCGCAATATCTAATACACAATTGCATATATATATTAGTTCTCCGCCACAAACAGTATCTAACTGTTACATATATTTATAAATACCATTGTAAAATTTACCGGTCTTCCGGCCGAATTGCCTTTTCTAAATTGAACAATGCTTTGTTTATCCTGACAAAAAAACGTATATAATGAGGCTGGTGTTTATATATCAAGATTGCAACCTTGAGTCAAATAATTGTTATCACCACCCTTGCATCCTATTTTAGTTTAATTATCTAACTGTTCAACCCAATACCTCTTCTTAAGGTAGTGTGGCGTCTGTTCGATAATGAAAGATTGTTGATGGTTAGTTTGAACTTTAGGACTTAAGGCTTCACCTAAAGGAAAGGCTACCCAAGAAACATTAGTTTGTATATAATTTAAAATTTTTGTAGTGTGCATCAGGGTAGCTCAGTGGTTTGAACCCAAGGATTCCTAAGCAGACATGCTCAAGATCGAGGCCTGACCGCGGCAAATACTGGCCAGTACATTATGAGATCCCAATAAGGACGATACCGGTCTACTTGATGAATTTCTTTTTCTACACAATACAATGCTTAGTTTATATTGAAATATGTAAAAAATTAACGGGTCAGGTGTTTATATCAAGACCGCAACCTTGAATATAATATTTGTTATCACCACCCGCGCAACCAATATTCGTTTAATTATATAAATGTTCATTTCAATACAACTTCCCAATGTAGTGTGGTGTCTGTTCAGTAATGACAGATTGGGGATGGTTAGTTGGAACTTTGGGTCAAAATAGATGCTAAAATAGCTCCACCTAAAGGAAAAATATACTAACCAAGTTACATTAGTTAGTATATAACTGAAAATTGTGTGTAGTGGCTCAGTGGTTAGAGCACCAGATTCCGAAGCAGACGTGCCCAGGTTCAAGTCCTGTCCGCGGCAAATTCTGACCAGTACATGATGAGTTTCCAATAAGGACGAAACCGGTCTCCTGGATGAATTGCCTTTTCTACACTATGCAATCCTTAGTTTATACTAACAAATGTATGTTTCTGATGGGACTGTTGTTTATATTAAGATCGCAACTTTGATTTAAATAAGTTTTATCACCGCCCGCGCAGCCATTGTTCGTTTAATTATAATTTACTTTCTTGTTTGAACAAAATGAATTCGATGGCTTTACGAAACAATTGAAAATTCGGATAAAAATAACTGAATAAGAAAGGGAGGACCCCGGAAGGAATTTAGACAAATCCCCTGGTAAATCGAAATATGTTACAAATTCTGATGCATTTTTTACAATTATTAAACGGCTTGCATATATATTAGCTCTTCGCAACCAACAGTATTTAACTGTAATATATTGAATTGAATGATGTCATGCTTACCGCGAAATGTGATAATTGATATCGATGAAGGCCAGAGTGTATGGTTTAACTGGAGTAACATGTGTTCGGAAATTGTTGTAATTCTCAATTTGGGTGAACTTTAGCATAAATTTATATCCATTAGGTTGGTATCATGTAGTATGATGTACCGACTCGGAAACCATAGTGTTAGTATCCGGTACTCATCGATTTCAAAAAAAGGTATCCGTTACTAACACAATAGGCATAGTGTTAGTATCCTTTACAGACTCGGTATATATATTATATCGTAAAGTCCATCCCCTCCTCAACGTGGTACGACGGTGTCAACCATGTCTCGATGGCCGATCGTACATGGGCTAACGGGGCTATGGCGGTGGTGTCACCAGGGCGTGGTGGATTTCCGACCGGAATCGGATCTCCTATAAAATACCACATGAGCCCGACGACGGCACCATGACTCGGCGTGTGTTCCCCGCCACAAAAGGGTTCAACAGCCACAGGATTACACGGACTCCTGGACAGTACCCCGTACTTCCGAATGGCGAATGAGCTCTCAACAGCCAACGGCAACCATGCAACTTACTGCTGCCTTGCAGACTGCGCTTGGATGTGCAAAGGCTAGAGGTGCGTCCTCGATCAAAAAGCCGAGTGGTGAGGGGACACCACTTGTACCAAATTCCCAAGAAACTCCATGAAATCAATGGAGCCGGCTTATCCTCCAAAAGGAGTCAGCCGCAGTAAAGTAAAAAGTAAAAAAAAATATATATTATATAGTGTGAGTTAGCATTGAAGTCGCATTGTCGTTGACTTTAGATTATGTTAGCTTCACTATTACAGGTTGACACATTCGTCTAGGAGATTGTACCGTCCTATTATTCCACATTCTTCTACCAAATATATAGTGGTTAAAGGGCGTAATACCGGCTCCTACTGATGAGTCGCCAGTAAGCACGAAACGAATGTGCATGAGATTATACTTTCCGTTCATGCTGCATTTGGTTTATCCTTCTGGTCACAACTGAACTAATTTGTTACTAGGTTCGCAAAACCTAATACATACTTGCATATATATTAGGTCTTCGCAACAAACAGTATTTAACTGTAATATATTAAACGGCTATTTGTTCAAAACAGAAAAGCGAAGTACTGGTCTTTGGTGTAAAATTTTAGATCATTAAGAGGAATTTAAGCGAACGCGACATTATTCACACTCAGATTGGAACTGAAAGCCTTACAACGACATGGCAATAGGCGTCGTCCAGAAGTATTCAATGGTTAAGTACTAGAAGCAGAATTAGTGAGCGCACTAGAAAAATCCAGGAAACATTTAGAAGGCAGCAAAATCATTAAAAAATACACGTAAATAAACGAAGAAAATTACAATCAGGCACACCCGTAAACCACCAGTCGTTGTTATACTCTAAACCGATGTTTATATCGAATCAATGAACTAGACGATGAATGGTTAATCAAAATTCAAACAAAGAGGGTGTAAAATCTTGTTATAACGTCATTTTCGGACAAGCAGCTGGAGAGCTTCAAAATGAAGAGACAAGTGAGAACCCATCAATCAAGGCAAAAAATCGGTGCACCTGTAAATGTAAAGGTTTGAAGATTTTACCGACCTACGAGTGCTATCAATTGTCCCGCGCAAAATAACGACGGAAAGAATACAAAAAAGCAAACAGAAAGTCAACTTAAACAAAGTTGAAGCAAGTGAATTTTTCATCTTGACAGAGAAGTCTTACTACCTTAAAGGACCAATTCCGTAAACAGGTATGCTCTTTTTGAAAAAATTCAAAAAGTGACACCGATCAAAGCACACCTCGTGAGTCTTGACAGAAAACCGAAAACTCATAAAATCGCAACAGCCTTGGGAGCTCCAGCAATGCGGTTATTTATGTCATTGATCAATGCATTGCGGCATAAACCAGCAAAATTGTTCTACGACCTTCAACCAATAAAGAATGGTAGAAACAAAAACGTCAAGGACATTTTAAGGCTAGTCTCACTTGTCTTTAGATAATTATTTAAGAGTACTGCCTGAGAAAGACTGATTGTATTGTATGATATTATTGCAAAAGAGTTTTGTTCTTATATTTTAAACAATGGTGAAAATCGACACGATAAAAGCGTTTCTTTGTGTTCCCACAGATACAAACGATTCCAACAACCTCATATTAACATGTTCCCCAAAACGTGTTATTTACATTTGATGTTAAATTTACCGAACATTAACGGGTTTAGCTATAGAAAGGTGCATCGCACCTACCTCGGTAGATGTATATCTGCATGGCCTTTAAATAGCGAGTCGAAAATCTTAATTGACCTGTGCCTACTGTAAAAAGTTGTGTGGATGCTCCGATGTTGTACTTTAAAAGAAGCAGTAAATACAGCCAAAATAGTGAACCAAACCATGAAAGCTAGTCCAGACACCGTATTCAACATCACGTCGGATAAAAATCACAGTCTCTTCTTTGACATCATAATCGTTTGAGAAGTAAATTGCAAGCTTGGAGTAAGCATCAATCACATTGTATGTAACTAGTCGTTGAACAACGTAACAAAACTACTGCCGGTCGCAACGCACTGACGCGCCAGCTCCCATCAAGAAGGCAATAAAGTAAGTAACTGTTTTATTAATTTAATTTTGAATTCTTAATAAACATTCTTTCAACAAATATTAAATCTATTCGAAACGGGTTATGAGTTTTTCTGTAAATACATTACAGGCAAAATTGATAATTAATTGCCAGATTTCAATTCAACAGGCACGCGCCTTGGCAACATAGCCTTCCGGAATTCACGATAACGTATCGTCCTATTATCCGACATTCCTCATCCAAATATATAGTGGTTAAAAGGGCGTAATTGCGGCTCCTACTGATGAGTCACCTGTATGCACGAAACAATTGTGCATGAGATTATACTTTCCGTTCATGATGTCTTTGGATTATCCTTCTAGTCACAACTGAACCAATTTGTTACTAGGTTCGCAACCCCATAATACATACTTGCATATATATTAGTTCTCCGCAACAAACAGTATTTAACAGTACCCTCAAACTGTTCCACATTTATTGAAAATCTATATGACCAAATGGCGGCTCCCACTGATGAGTCGTCAGTATGCACGAAACGCATTTGCACCTTGGAGTATACCTTTTGTTCGAACTGACAGTGGTATACACTTCTGGTTCAATTTTGACTAAGTTGTTACTAGGTAGGTATTTTCTAATTCAGAAATACATATTTTATAGAAATCTACAAAAAGGAATATATAACTATCAAATTTATTTTAGGTATTCATATATAATTTCAGCACAAATAATTTTGCCTCATAATTCCACAGCACATGCATTATATCGTCTTGAATGAAGCATTTAATAATATCGAAAAATAATGTGCTCACTTTAACTCACTTACCTGTACTGTCCTATTATCACACACTCCTCACCCAAATATATAGTGGTTAAAGGGCGTAATACCGGCTCCCACTGATGAGTCGCCAGTAAGCACGAAACGAATGTGCATGAGATTATACTTTCCGTTCATGATGTCTTTGGATTATCCTTCTAGTCACAACTGAACCAATTTGTTACTAGGTTCGCAACACCTAATACATACTTGCATATATATTAGTTCTTCGCAACAAACAGTATTTAACTGTAATATATTGAATTGAATGATGTCATGCTTACCGCGAAATGTGATAACTGATATCGATGAAGGCCAGAGTGTATGGTTTAACTGGAGTAACAGGTGTTCGGAAATTGTTGTAATTCTCAATTTGGGTAAACTTTAGCATAAATTTATATCCATCAGGTTGGTATCATGTACCGACTCGGAAACCATAGTGTTAGTATCCGGTACTTATCGATTTCAAAAAAGGTATCAGTTACTAACACAATAGCTATAGTGTTAGTATCCTTTACAGACTCGGTATATATATTATATAGTGTGAGTTAGCATTGAAGTCGTATTGTCGTTGACTTTAGATGATGTTAGCTTCACTATTACAGGTTTACACATTCGTCTAGGAGATTGTACCGTCCTATTATTCCACATTCTTCAACCAAATATATAGTGGTTAAAGGGCGTAATACCGGCTCCCACTGATGAGTCGCCAGTAAGCACGAAACGAATGTGCCTGAGATTATACTTTCCGTTCATGCTGCCTTCGGTTTATCCTTCTGGTCACAACTGAACTAATTTGTTACTAGAGTTCGCAACACCTAAGACATACTTTCACGATCACATGTTAGAAACAAATGACTGGATTTACTCTTCTCGAAGGCGTCGTGTGCATTCCTAGTTTTATTCATTACTTTGGCCTCAGCAGCGTTAACAGATGTGGCCTTAATTTCACTCTCTAGCGTTGAACAACTACGCCTTACTGTATTATCGCATAGCCTGACTTCTAGACTGCACGCCTATTCCCGTCTATTGCGTTTAGTTAACGCAGTACGACAAGAATAACTTCCCCAGTCCCGATGTAAAAGATAGGGCAACAATTAACTACTTCAATTGTCGGATCTAAAGACTGAAAATAGTAAAATGTAGTGAATATATACAGTCTCCTGTACAATTGTTTACAATATAATTCAATAAACGATATTCAAATAAAAATGATAAATTTGACATGTAAGTCAGAAGTTCACATGCAATAACATAACACGCTGTCCATACAAAACTGTCTCTCGCAGTCTCATTACGCTATTTCAAATTAGCGAATAATCGAGAGATTTATTAAATAGGAGTTCACACTCGATATACGAACAGGCCAAATTATCAGTTTGTAACGCTTATAATATTGGTGGTTAAAATAAAGCACAAACCTGCATTAATACATAAAATTATAACTTTATAGTTCATATGTGATTCCAGCCAATAGGCGCACTGAATATTTACAAATATAAAAAACTAAATGTGTAAACAAAAGGCCGTGGGCATTTTAAATAAAGTCGGTATAATTTGCGTAAAAATAATTCCCACTCTTTTACGCAGTAATCTAGAAATCTGAACAAATATGCACTGATATGAACACCTGTCCCATTATGTAAATACATTTGTCAGTATAAAATAGGCATCGTTTAATGTGGAAAAGGAAATTCATCCAGTAGACCTGTTTGGTGCTTATTGGAAACTCATCACGTATTGTCCAGAATTTGCCGCGAACAGTCAACACTTTCTAGCTTGGCTACCATACTGGAGGAGTGTGACTATTTGATAGATATGTTGTTATCATTTTGGTTTCTATGCCAAGTTTTTCTTGACTAATTTCAGATTTCATGTGCAGCTTCACAATTTTCAAAATCATACCCCATGAGTATGGCTTCATTTATGCTAGATATATGGTTTATGCATGGGAATGTTCTTTTAGATCATTAAAATTTGGATTTGTCTCTGATGATTATGTTCCAGACCTTAATGAATCTGCACAGCAGATCCGCGGAACACCTTGAAGTGATGAGCTTGATTTCATAGTGTTTTGCTCGAGATATGCAGAACATTAGATTCCCGTTGGTGATTGTTACCACGGAGATCTTTAAGCAAAGTTTAAAATTATTTTCTTTTAAATCATTTACTGAAAAATCACCGGAGGAGAACCGAAATGGTACACCTGGTTAGTGTCAAAACTAAGATAATGTTGGAACATCTGTGTCACAGTTTCACCTTGAATGTTGCACATGAAAATTTTAATGCAATTTAATTTTGCTTGAACCAGTTAGCTCACTTAACTGGTGCACTTGCCAGATACACCTTGTTAATGCTGGCGTTATTTGCAACGTGGCATCCGTTAAAAATGGTGGTTTCTTTTAACTTTAATCGTAGCGACATTTTCTTACTTTAAATAGGATAAATAAAGACGACTCCGTTAGAAACGTAACTTCATGATAATGCAATCTCTTTGGTGTAGCAACTGAATCAATAAAAACAATTAAAGATCAATTTAACTGACAATAAACCCAAATTTGCCACACCATAATGAATACATATCGTTCTTCTGAACCGGAAATTGACTTTAATCTGATAGATAGAAGACTTTGCATAAAGCTTGCTCTACAGCTGTGGTATACATATTCGTATAGGAGATTGTACCGTAAAAAGGTCCCACATTCCTCACCCAAATATTTAATGCGTACAGTGCGCAATACCGGCTCCTACTTATGAGTCGCCAGTAAGGTCGAAACGAATGTGCACATGAGTTTATACCTTCCGTTCATGCTGACTTTTGGTTGTACAAATTTGTTAATAAGTTCGCAAACCCTAATAACCAATTGCACATATTTTATTTATTTGCGATAAACAGTATCTAGCCGTTAGATAGAGAGAAGACTGCGCGTTCTGAGTGACTTAACTATCCTCGTCCTCCAAAAGCAGAATTACGATGTGATTTAGTTACGGGATAACCCACGAATTCATTCGGAATTGTATTTAAAAGCGAATGAATAATGAACACAATGTATTTAGTTACAATACTACTACTACTTCTACTACCACTACCCACATAAACACGAAAGCATACTGCCAGACTAGTAAATAACGACGCACAGTGTATTAAAATACAAATTGTAGGTTACATAATTTTTACTTTAGTGGCATTCATTTAACTAAACCATAGACTATTGGAAAAGTAATTTACGCGCCAATAGGTCGAGTCTCTCCGGCAAACCTGGACGTAACTGACGAGTTATTGTTTATGAAAAATAATATTTAGTTGAATTACTTTCCAAACTAAGTTTCTATGATATTCGATTCCTACGAGCAACGTCACCTTTCGCTCAGTATGCTTCGTCAGCTAGTTATCTGTATTAGAGTATGCAAGCAGAACAAGGTACTCACTAACCCGAAACACGCATTAGTTGTTAAGTTCAGTTCTATCTGTATATGCGAAATATATGCCGGATGTGAGGAAGGTCGGCGATAACGCAATGTTCGCAAGTATATAATTGAACTCCACCCAGACTATTAAGCCATTGAAATGAATTAATAACAAGATAAGCAATAATAACTGAATGTTTAAACGTTTATCTACAAAATAATGACCGCATGCTTACATGCAAGAACAAATGTGTCCAAACATTATTTGTGTTCTCTGCTGCCTAGAAGCCATTCCACCTATGTGGGATTGGAGCTGGTGGGTAGACAAAATGCCTCGTGTATCTGGTTGGTTCCATCATGCCTGGGTACATGCGGTGCATGTGCATTGGCATCGTGGGTGGGACTTCAGGAATGGGCATTTGTGGCGCCCATGATGGAGTTGTCGGATCATCGACACGTATAACGTTATGTGGGTGGCTCATTGACATGGCTGGATTCTGATGTAGATGAGCATGATCGCCTAAATGTGCGTCGGCGTAACTCCATGCATCAACGTGACCCAAATCACCATGACGCCATGCCAGTGGAACTCCATAAGTGCTATCCTTCATCTCTACCAAACCTGCTTGGCTTGATTGTGGTTTCTTGGCATTTTCTACTTGCAGTTTTTCTGGCGACAGCTCACTAACTATTGCACCACCCGACGCAGAGATTAATGCCTCCATGTTGATCTCCTGTGGATCCACCGGAACTGGAATGTTCAAATCGAGTCTGTCACTTTCTTCTTCGACTTCCTCGTCTGGCAATTGGCCGGTCCCACTGGGCATTGAGGAATCTGGTCTAGCTGGATGTATAACATTGATTGGAATCGCTTTAGTCGCTGCGACCAAATAAACCAGGAGCAGACTCAATATTGCCGTCCGCATCGTTTTGCTCCTTGTGACTACTTTACACTTAGTGGATCAGCTTTCAGGTTTCGTCAATTGTTCACTCAGCCCTGTAAATGGACTTGTGATATTATTGCTAACTGATTTTATAGTCACTGTGGTTGTGTGGTTTTTCAGACTGTAGCGCAGTTGAACAAAGCACTCTAACAATGAGTAATAAAATATGTGATACAGTACAGTGAATCCGGTTTTCCTGGCAGTAAATTTCATTTGTATGGACTGTAATTGATTATACGCTGCAAATTAGCTTTAAGTGCATTGTGGCTGTTAGTGGTTAATCGGACATTGTCCTTAGTTTTCATGGATGTCGGTAAGATCATTTGCATTAAATTTTATTTTACATGTCTGAATTCGGTCAGGAGTTTTGAATTCTTTGTGAAAGCAATTCTCATCTTATTTAGATTTTTTATTGCTTCATGCATTGATTTCTTAATTTCTGAGTTAAAAATAGTTACTATTTGGTTAATGTAGGAAACAAGACTAATCGCTTAGTTAAAACAGGAAACAATGTCGTTAACATTCTAGGGTAAACACCACTTTACCTTTAGCCAGGTTAAAAATTTACGTTTTCCTATAACAAACAAATAAGCTGAACAATAATCATTTGATCAAATAAATTGATTGAACACTTTTAAATAATTGAATGTTTAAATAGACTCTTTATCTAATATTTTATTCAGTTATGTATTGTATTATTGATATGGTGCTGATTAGTCTCACTATGGACACTATTTCTTTTCAATCTATGGGAAGTTCACTAGTTTGGTGTATTACTCGATTCAAATATGATTATATTTATAAATTGGTTAGAGAAAAAATAATTTAAATAAATTGTTTTTGTGTTTTGATTTAACTATTATTTAATTTATGTATATTAGAAACATCTATGTACTGAATAAAGAATAGTGATTATTATGAAGAGAGAAAGACTTACGGATAGATAAATAAGTAGATAAATGAATCGATCGCATGTCTAGTAATTTTTAGATTTTTTTATTAATGCATGAAGCATTTAAAACAGGAATTCTTCTTTTCAATAACAGATTTATTTTAAATGGATAATTTTGCTCATAAATTAATTAATTGAGTTATTAATTAACTATTTAATTTAAAAAAATACTTAATGAATTTGATGGATGACAAAAATTAATGGTGAGCTAAACGTTTTGACAGCAGTTGGAGTATTTGCAACTTCGCATGATTAATGTTTAGCTTGTTTCCGACAAAGTAGCTCACCAATTGGTTTGTTTAATCAGTAGTTGTTCTCTTTGTAGATAAAAAGATTAATTTTATTGTTGTTTCTAAATTAGTAAATTAATCAATTGATAATATTTTTTTCTTAACTTATTTACCAAACAATTTATTGGTAGATTCGTTAGTTGAATAAAAAATTGACTATTTAAATGTAATTGTAAATAAATTCATTGATTGTCGAAGCTCAATATTTTTGGCTGGTTAAATTTTAAAAAGTTGAGTTATTTGATTGATGGATTGATGAATTTTAAACTAGTTTTACGCGTCAATTGCCTTCCGTTTTATTAGATTGCTCGGTTTAACATTTGACAGAATGACAATGTTTGACCGACTGAATAATAGAAAGCATCGAAAACAAGTTTATCTGTAGACAAGTGCCTTAGCTGCATCAGTCATTATAACGGCTAACCTCTTATGAAAGTACATTTCATGTATGGCCCACTGTCTCATACGCACATAATTAGGATTTGCACTAAAATGTAACTTGACTGTCGTCAGTCGCTATTACAAAGATGAACAGCTGTTTCTAAAACCCGCAAGCAAAACCTAACTATTCTATATATTCTAGATGTGTTATCAGTTTCCGGTTTCTATAAGCTTACGATTAGCATGATTATATAGAAAAAATTTAAATTTTACAAACAAATTTGATGGATCATGCTTACGTTTTTTATATAAGCACCAATGCCAAATGTTAACTACAGATATCCCCCATTAGCGTTAACTTTTATTTAATTGTAGAAATCCCTTTTAAATTGAAGCGTAACGTTATTATAAAAACAAGTCTCTAACACACCAATTAAAAGGTCATTTTTCGCCTGATATAAACTCGATTCAAACTTAGGATAGGAAAGGGGATGAAGTTGTAAAGCAATATGCAAAAACCGGAAGTAGAGACGCAATTTCGCACATAACACAATCAGGTGTTAAGTTTTAATTATGTAAATATTTGTTTGGTGTATCCTTCCGGTCACAACTGAACTCATTTGTTACTAGGTTCGCAACACCTAATACATACTTGCATATATATTAGTTCTCTGCAACAAACAGTATTGAAATATTTAACAATAATTGATTGCGCGGCTGGTGGTAACAATGCTTTAAATCAAGTTGCAAGCTTCAAGTAAACACCAAACCCATTGTATTTAACCAGTCTACCGCGGCTGGCGGTAATTTTTTTAATGTTGTTCGAAGACTGGTTAAATACAATGGGGTTGGTGTTTACTTCAAGCTCGCAAACTCTATTTAAAGTATTGAAATATTTGTTTTGTTGGATGTTGTAAATTACAATGCGCAGCTATGCTTTTTTAAGTCCTCCGACAATCCACCTGGTATTGGTATAGGTTGTTTATTGCAGAAAACTTGGCTCCTTTGCCAATTGTGACTATTACGAATATCTCTAGAATTCTCTTCTTTTGAAATTTACGAGTCCTACCTATAAAGCAGGTAGTCGATCTTCAAAAATATCATTTATCAGGCATTTTATTGTGAAAAAAATCATTAGTTCTGTACTAGACATCCGAATGATAACAGTATTTTCAGTTATTTAAATCAAGTTTGCGAGCTTCAAGTAAACACCAATCCCATTGTATTTAAACAGTCGTCGAACAACATAACAAAACTACCACCCGCGCAAACAATTATTGTTATATTGTATTGCCTATATATGAAAATGTGGCGAAAGCTACAAACAGTTAATGTTCGTGACTGCATACAAATTGTGCAGCCGACATTTCCAGTCAAGTTCAATGTATGCGAGACTGCTAGAGGTGAGAGCCGCATATCTAAATTTGATTTCCATATATATTCAATGCGGTTTGATCCTCGATAGTCAGTTTGCCGTCGTACTCTGATGATGATGAAGGAAGGTCGAAACGCGTCAGTGCGTTGTGGCTGGCGGTAGTTCTGTTATGTTGTTCGACGCCTGGTTAAATACAATGAGATTGGTGTTTACTTCAAGTTCAGTAATCACGCAAAAATCAAACAAAAAAGAGTATAGCGCACAAGATACACTTCGATTCACGTCCGTAACACGTGCAAGTGAGCGAGAGATTCTCTCGCATAAGGCTCAAACCTGCGCACCAACTAGCGGGACGCACCGGAAACATGACACGTATCTTGGATTTGGGCTCCTATCTTGAACGAAAATATGGCCCGAACTCCTGCTCGTACCTAAAAAAACTCGTATGTTAGGCTGCTCGTATCTCGAGGTACCCTTGTATAAGATGTGGCGTACACAGTAACAAGTTTGTTTAAACAGAACTAGAGGTATGTTCCAGAGGTAGCATGAGCAAACGGTGTATTTTAATATATATTTTCATATTAAAGTAGACAAGAATTTCATATTAATTATTTAGCAATGCAGCTACGTAGCCAAATAATTTTATTTTGTATGGTCCAAGCTTATAAAGAATAATTAATCCATGATTTAAGAAATGAGCAAAACTTTAGAGGAAGCCTTCGTAATAAAGTAAATATATAGTAAAGCATAAATGTTATACGCTGCAATCATTGTGTTCTTTTATAAATTCATAGGGTATAATGAAGAGTCACAAATATAAAATAAAATGAAAGACAATTAATAACAGCATTCGGCTCCACATATGCTTAGTGTTACACTTATTAATTTTCGATTTCAAGAAAGAATAATCCAGTAAATAGCAGCTAAAGTTTGAACTTTAGGGCTAAAGGGATGCTCCATAAGCTCAAGCTAAAGGAAATGCTAACCAAGAAAATTTAGTTAGTGTATACCTGAAAATTGTGTGTAGTGTAGTGTGCGCCAGGGTGGCTTAGTGGTTACAGTACCAGATTCCGAAGCACACATGCCCAGTTTCAAGCCCTGTCTGCGGCAAATTCTGGCCTGTACGTGATAAGTTTCCAATATGGACGAAAACGGTCTACTGGATGAATTAAACGAACATTGGTTGCGCGGGCGGTGAAAACAATTATTATAATTAAGGTTGCGATCTTGATATAAGCACCTGTCTGAATAAATTTCCCTGCCTACATTATAAAAATCTTAGTTTATACTGACAAAATGTAAGTACTTCATTGGTCAGGTGTTTATATCAAGTTCGCGATGTTGGTTACAATAATTGGCATATGATGGTGCACTGATAGTAATTGTCTTGACAAATTACAAATTTTAGACATCTGTAAACGTTTTATTAATTATCGTGAAAACAAGCCGAATAATTTATAACGCACCAAAACATTAAATTTTCTGGGAAGCTTGCATTACATTCAAACCTGTAAAATATTTATTACTTATCGAAACACGTATACATTGGTATAACTATATTTTGAATTTCATGATTGGGAAGAAATAATGCAACACTTCCCCAAGCTTGACGAAAACTACACAAGATCAACAGGCTACTTATAGTAGCGTCCACATCCAAGAGCATATAATCTTTCGCATAATATTGCATTAATATTTCCGTGATAATATTTAAAGTAAAGGACATGGTACAAAAAATATTTTCAAAAATTAAATAAATGAAATCTCCATTTTCATAAGATTAAAAAATATTTGTACCAAAGTATATTACAAGAAACAGCTTGAATTAAAGTATGTATTAGGTGTTGCGAACCTAGTAACAAATTAGTTTAGTTGTGACCAGAAGGATGAACCAAAGGCAGCATGAACGGAAAGTATAATCTCATGCACATTCGTTTCGTGCTTAATGGCGACTCATCAGTAGGAGCCGGTATTACGCCCTTTAACCACTATATATTTGGGTGAAGAATGTGGGATAATAGGACGGTACAATTTCCTAGACGAATGTGTAAACCTGATGTATACCGCCATATTATCCCACATTCCTCACCCAAATATATAGTGGTTAAAGGGCGTAATACCGGCGCCTACTGATGAGTCACCAGTAAGCACGAAACGAATGTGCATGAGATTATACTTACCGTTCATGCTGTCTTTGGCTTATCCTTCTGGTCACAACTGAACTAATTTGTTACTAGGTTCGCAACACATAATACATACTTGCATATATATTAGTTCTCCGCAACAAACAGTATTCAGCTTGAATTAAACTTCCGCGGTACTCATATGTGTACGTAGCAGCTCGGACTGTCGGCGACAATGGTGCACAATAACAATGATTGTATTGATTTACTTTGCTACGGCCCCCCACACTCTTCGGTAAAGAGTTAATAGAGGTTGCGATTACCCCCCAATGCAAAGAATTCTGCTGTTTAAATTTCAGCCACAACCAATAGACCTGAGTCCACTACGGTTCTTAGTCACGTCTCACCTATTTAGAACGCCGTTACATAGTCAATGAGTTTTGTTTTCAACTGCCTAATTAATTTCAGGCTATTTTCTTCACACAAGGAATCAAATTCTAATGCATCATATTATCACGAAAGTATGGCCTATTTAAGATAATTTTCCTGTCATGACGATTGAACCATTATCAGAAATTTGGAATACCGGTGGTTGCAGACAATTCACGTTTTCTTTACAGAGACGGTACAGCACACACTAGACCAGGGGATACATAATAATTTAATTATATGTAATTTTCAAGTCATTCACGTATATGAATGAAATATCTTGTTACGATTCGATTGCACGATATTAATTTGCTTATATGACATGAAATCTGTTTGCTGATTCTATGCCGAATTTTCACTAAGAATTGGTGTATTAACATTGACACTAACTGGTGCCTAAATAAACCAATCACTCACTAATATATAGTTAGTAAAATCTTTAAATTGTAACAAATGTGACGTTCAAAAATCTGTTACAATGAGCCAAATTGGTCAGGCTTTCCTCCAATCACATCCTGGGTGGCATTGCTTTCAGCCTAAAGCTCACACAAGCCAATATCGATCTGTCGTTGTAAGACGGATACGACGTAACTTGAGTAAGTTACAACATGGTTCATTATTATGGCATGATTTTAGTTCATATAGACCTACGAACATTTGGGTCAGAAAATATTTTTTTTGCTTTTTTAACTTTATTGTGGAAATTTTTCTTAAATTAAAAATGGATAATGCACATTAAAAACATGCTTAGTAAAAGCTCATGTTTCGCATCGTACAGAAATAGGCATATATGAATAAGAACAAAAGCGCCAAAATTCACCACTGTATTTTCAGTATACGCAAACATTTATTTCTTATTCAGCTGATAAAGGAAAATGTCACAACTTACACCTTCGGCAATTAAAATATTTTTTGTGGCTAGCGCTACAAAAGATAAATATCAGATTACAATTACGCTTTTTGATAATTTTATGCTCTGATAGTATGGAATTCATATTATTATTTTAAAAAATTTTCATTTAATGTACTCCAGAATTTGCTTCTTTTGTAGTCGTCTAGTTGCCAAAATATAGCACAAAACACGATAACTGAATCGGCATAAGTAAGCGATAATCAACTTTTTGATTGCAGACAGCAGATCATTTTTAGTAAAATTATTCAGGCGTTTCATTGTGAGGACAATGTCCTTATTTTGGGGCACCAAGTTTACACATAACGTTTAATTCATAGGAAATTATTTCCGAGAGTGTATTCCATTTAGCTGATAATTAAAGTTAATTCCGTGCATTTTAAATATTTTAAATTCTTGTTTAAGTGCATTTTTCGATGTATAGATGTTTGCTAATAAGGAAAGTGGGAAAAGGTTTGGCTCTTTACTTCGCAACTCATGGGGAAATCCTTTTTGAATCCATGTTGGAGTAGCTTCAGGAATTGTTCAGAAACAAATATATTGAAGTAAATTTAGAATTTGTTAATGTCACGATTCATCAGTAAAGGAATAATATTGATTTTGCTATACTGTAACTAAAAGTTTTATTTTCATAAATACATTATAGTAAAAGAAAAATGAATTTACTGACTCCTCGCCTGCCACACCGCTCTCATTAAATAAATGTCAGGAACACATGGCCAATATGCAATAGCTGTGGATAAAAGAATGTGTTTTGTTGGCGAAAACAGTTAATATTGATTTTACGCATACTGTTATGCCAATGGTAATCTGTGATTTAAACTACAGTGCCCGGGATATGTTTTGGAAGCAGAAGAACATGAGTTCTTCGAAATGTGGACCGAACAACGAAATTGCAGCATACTTATATATTGTTCATGTATAATTTGCATACAGCACAATTTCGTAGTTAACATTTAAATTACTTTTCTATGGGCTTCAAATTATAATCTGTACATCTTTTTGACTATGAAAATACACATACACAAATATATATATATATATATATATATATATATATATATATATATATATAATGTCCATTGCCTTCGAATATTACGCAGTATATTTCTAATTAGGAAGAAAAACACATTAATGACAAAGTGGATAATGGCCATTTATTTCAAGAATACTAAACTTCGCTCTACAATCTTTCATTTATATACATTCTGGGTTTTCATTTGAATATGTGGGTGGCAACAAATATGACTCGGTTTTCTATTTCTTGTTTTGGCTGATTGTTAAGTGTGTATGCGTTCGAGTCTGTGTGTGTGCCTGTTTGCATGTAAAGGTCCTTCTCACTGTATTGCAAAGTGATGTCTGAGATCTGGTCATTATTGTATTGATGGCTTGAGAATTAACCATCTGTTCGTATTGTTATATGTATATATATATATATATATATATATATATATATAATGTCCATTGCCTTCGAATATTACACAGTATATTTCTAATTAGTAAAAAACTATTTCCTATATGTTTAGAAAGATAAATCGAATACAGCATAAAGCGAACGAATAATCTCGTGCACATTTGCTTCGTGCTTACAGGCTACACATCAGTAGGAGCCGGTAATACGCCCTTTACCCACTATGTATTTGGATGAGGAATGTATGAAAATGGGACGGTACAATTTTCCCTTATTCTTCACCAAATTATGTAGTAGGTAAAGGCCATAATACCGGCTCCCACTAATGAGTCGCCAGTAAGCACGAAACGAATGTGCATGAGATTACACATTCTGTTCATGCTTCCTTTGGTTTAGCCTTCTGGTCATATTTGAACTAATTTGTTACTAGGTGCGCAATACCTAATACACAATTACAATTCATCCAGTTGACCAGTTTTGTTCTTATTGGAAACACTTTAAGTAATTCACAGAATTTTGACGCCGACTTGACTGGAACCAGGACACATTTACCTCTGAGACTGCGATACTATCCAGTGTGTCACAATGCCCCAAACAAAACAATTGTAGATTATATGCTAGCTTATATTTCTTTGGTTAGCATTTAATTCAGCTGTAGCCTGTGTGGCATCTCTTTGGACCAAGATTTCCAGCTAGCCATCCAAAACCCGTTATTATATTAGAAACACCACGCTACCTGCGGAAGTATTGTTGAATTGGAGATATATACTATTAGCCAATCATTGATTTCGAGGGCTATGATAATGCTATTTGTAACGTACTTTAGTTTGCAATTTAACAATAATTGATTGCGCGGGTGGTGGTATTGTTAAATTGTATTGCCTATATATGTATATGTGGCGAAAGCTGCAAACAGTTAATGTTCGTGACTGCATAGAAATTGTGCAGCCGACATTTCCAGTCAAGTTCAATGTATGCAAAACTGCTGGACGTGAGAGCCGCATATCTAAATTTGATTTCCATATATGTTCAATACGGTTTGATCCTCAATAGTCAGTTGGCCGTCGTACTCTGATGATGATCATGGAAGGTCGAAACGCGTCAGTGCGTTGCGGCTGGCGGTAGTTTTGTTATGTTGTTCGACGACTGGTTAAATACAATGGGATTGGTGTTTACTTCAAGCTCGCAAACTTGATTTAAAGAATACTTTAGTTTATTTTGCATTGTAAATTGTATATATAATGGGATTGGTGTTTACTTCAAGCTCGCAAACTTGATTTAAAGAATACTTTAATTTATTTTGCATTGTAAATTGTAAATATAATGGGATTGGTGTTTACTTCAAGCTCGCAAACTTGATTTAAAGAATACTTTAGTTTATTTTGCATTGTAAATTGTAAATATAATGGGATTGGTGTTTACTTCAAGCTCGCAAACTTGATTTAAAGAATACTTTAATTTATTTTGCATTGTAAATTGTATATATAATGGGATTGGTGTTTACTTCAAGCTCGCAAACTTGATTTAAAGAATACTTTAGTTTATTTTGCATTGAAAATTTTATATATAATAGGATTGGTGTTCAAATAATGCTCACCACCTTGGTTGTTATTACCGCTTGCGCAATCAGTGATTAAATTTAAGCAAATGTGATCAGTGTTGTGTTGCCTGATGACAGTGATTAAATTGTCAGTCTTTCTTTAGGTGTACTCAACTCTGAAGCGGATGCAATCTGGTTCACATGCCTGACGTTAGAATTTTAGCAAGGAATTAAGAAGTACCCAATAAAGAAGAAAATGGTCTGCTGGATAAATTATAATTGCTAAAATATTTTCTGTTTAATTGTTATCACCACCCGCGCAACCAATGTTCGTTTAATTATATAAATGTTCATTTCAATACCATTTCCCCATGTAATGTGGTGTCTGTTCAGTAATGACAGATTGGGCATGGTTAGTTGGAACTTTGGGTTTAAATGGATGCCATATGAGCTCCACCTAAAGGAAAAATTGACTAACCAAGTTACATTAGTTAGTATATAACTGAAAATTGTGTGTAGTGTAGTGTGCGGCAGGATAGCTCAGTGGTTAGAGCACCAGATTCCGAAGCAGACGTGCCCAGGTTCGTATCCTGTCCGCGGCAAATTCTGGCCAGTACTTGATGAGTTCCCAATAAGGACGAAACCGGTCTACTGGATGAATTGCCTTTTCTACACTATACAATTCTTAGTTTATACTGACATATGTAAGTAATTAATGGGTCAGGTGTTTATATCAAGACCGCAACCTTGATTATAATAATTGTTATCACCACCCGCGCAACCAATGTTCGTTTAATTATATAAATGTTCATTTCAATACCATTTCCCCATGTAATGTGGTGTCTGTTCAGTAATGACAGATTGGGCATGGTTAGTTGGAACTTTGGGTCTAAATGGATGCCATATAAGCTCCACCTAAAGGAAAAATTGACTAACCAAGTTACATTAGTTAGTATATAACTGAAAATTGTGTGTAGTGTAGTGTGCGGCAGGATAGCTCAGTGGTTAGAGCACCAGATTCCGAAGCAGACGTGCCCAGGTTCGTATCCTGTCCGCGGCAAATTCTGGCCAGTACTTGATGAGTTCCCAATAAGGACGAAACCGGTCTACTGGATGAATTGCCTTTTCTACACTATACAATTCTTAGTTTATACTGACATATGTAAGTAATTAATGGGTCAGGTGTTTATATCAAGACCGCAACCTTGATTATAATAATTGTTATCACCACCCGCGCAACCAATGTTCGTTTAATTATATGAATGTTCATTTCAATACCACTTTCCCATGTAGTGTGGTGTCTGTTCAGTAACGACAGATTGGGGATGGTTAGTTGGAACTTTGTGTCTAAATGGGTGCCATATGAGCTCCACCTAAAGGAAAAATAAAGTAACCAAGTTACATTAGTCAGTATATACCTGAAAATTGTGTGTAGTGTAGTGTGCGGCAGGATGGCTCAGTGGTTAGAGCACCAGATTCCGAAGCAGACGTGCCCAGGTTCGAGCCCTGTCCGCGGCAAATTCTGGCCAGAACATGATGAGTTCCCAATAAGGACGAAACCGGTCTACTGGATTAAGTCCCTTTTCTACATTATACAATTCTTAGTTTATACTGGCATACGTAAATAATTAATGGGTCAGGTGCTTATATCAAGTTTGCAAACTTGATTATAATAATTATACGTTCTCTTTAGTTTATACGTAGAAATATTACAATAACACTTTAAATCCATATCACATCCAAAGTGGCACGGTACATGTTCTGCCTAGTTGATAGCTGAATAATACATTGGGGACCATAGATTCGATTCAATCAGAGTTAATTTAATGGCTTGCAATTCAATGTCAGCCCAGTTTGTTGTATTAGCTTTTACAATTAAATTACAGTCTTGACGTTTTAAGCCTACGAAAAATTTCACGGCAGCTATTGATTGCTTAGCTACCTTCTAAATACTATAAAGAGAACTCCGGGATCGCGTAACCGGCGCTTTGTTTATTATGCCCTTAAGTTTATGGGGCAGAGCATCCTCCACTCACTTTCTCCACTTCACACTTGTCTGCTTGTTAACATTTAGTCCATTGTCGTAACTGCTACATTTTACCAAAAACTGCCCAAATTTTAGAAGCACCAGCAATTGATTTCATTCTATGTATACTATCGAAATAGCTCCCGAAGAGGCAGGTCAATTTCGTAAGCCTCAAACAGCCTTTATTCCTGCGCCCTGTGGTTAAAATGAACGGAGTAGATGTCAGAGAATCTCCTTGACCGTGGCAGCGAAATCGGGTTTAACCATTAGAATTGCGAAGCACAATGAATATTCTCTAATTCGAGTTTGTGTGCTTGAAGAAAACACCAATCACTTTGTATTTAATCAGTCGTTGAAAAAACTTAGCAAAACAACCTTCAGTCACACGTAAATACGCCTTCAACTTTCCATGTTGATCATCAGATTGCATTGCGATTCAATCCTCGCTAGTCAGTTTGCTTTTGTACTCTGATGATGATCGTGGAAGGTTGAAAACCGTCAGCACGTTTGACTGACGGTAGATTTTATACGTTCAATTATGTATTAGGTGTTGCGAACCTAGTAACAAATTAGTTCAGTTGTGACCAGAAGGATAAACCAAAGACAGCATAAACGGAAAGTATAATCTCAATTTTGTTTTGTCTTTGATCGGGTTGACTTCTTATTAGTTCCAATGGAAATGCGGTTCTATCACATCTTTGTTAGAACCGCATTTCCATTGGAACTAATAAGAAGTCAACCCGATCAAAGACAAAACAAAATTGGAAATTGTGATCAATCGGATCTTTGTGAAACTGTCCGTGCAAAGCTACTACCCGCGTACGCAAAACGCGGCATTGGAATATTTGAAGATAGCACTCCGCCAATACAATTAAAAAAATACTTGAGTATAATCTCATGCATATTCGTTTCGTGCTTACTGGCGACTCATCAGTAGGAGCCGGTATTACGCCCTTTAACCGCTATATATTTGGTCGAAGAATGTGGGATAATAGGACGGTACAATCTCCTAGACGAATGTGTAAACCTGCAATAGTGAAGCTAACATCGTATAGTCTACGACAATGCGACTTCAACGCTAGCTCACACTATATAATATATATACCGAGTCTGTAAAGGATACTAACACTATGGCTATTGTGTTAGTAGCCGATACCAACATTATTGCATCGAAAAAGTACATGGTACTAACACTATGGTTTCCGAGTCGGTACATGATACCAACCTGATGGATATAAATTTATGCTATAGTTCAACCAAAATGAGAATTACAACAATTTCCGAACACCTGTTACTCCAGTTAAACCATACACTCTGGCCTTCACCGACATCAGTTATCAAATTTCGCGGTAAGCATGACATCATTCAATTCAATATATTACAGTTAAATACTGTTTGTTGCGAAGAACTAATATATATGCAAGCATGTATTAGGTGTTGCGAACCTAGTAACAAATTAGTTCAGTTGTGACCAGAAGGATAAACCAAAGGCAGCATGAACGGAAAGTATAATCTCATGCACATTCGTTTCGTGCAACAAACAGTATTTAACTGTTTTTTACGTTGTTCGACGATTGATTAAATACAATGGGATTGGTGTTTTCTTCAAGATCGCCAACTTTATTTAAAAAATTGTTATCACCACCTACGCAATTAATGATGGTTTAATTGTATTGCCTATATATGTGTGTACTGAAATCTGCAAACTTTTAAGGTTAGTGACTGCACAGTAATTTTGTATCCGACATTTCCAACCATGTACAATGTATGCGAGAATACCAGAGGTGAAAGCCGCATATATAATTTTGCTTACCATATAGATGTATTACGGTTTGATCCTCGCTAGTCGGTTTGATGTTGTACTCTGAGGATGATCATGGAAAGTCGACATACGTGAGTACGTGTGACTGGCAGTTGTTTTGTTTTTCTGTTCGATGAATGGTTAAATACAAAGGGATTTGTGTTTATTTCAAGCTCGCAAACTTGATTTGGAAAGTTGTTACCAACATCCACGCATTGGATGATTGTTTAGTTGTAACACATTGCATATCAATAACGAAAACTTCGGAATGTTTATCGGCCCTAGTGTGGGTCTACTACAAACAAACTCGTATTTAAAGGCCAATGTCTCTTTCAAACGCGAATTTTTAGCAAAACCCGAACCTCTGTTAATACGATAAATAGCTGTATCATTAGTTTTAATTTTTTGGTAAGAAGCAATAAAATTTTCCCCAAATGTTGAAATGCTAGTTTTAAACATATTATCCAGCTGATAATAATTTTTATGTCCCAAATTCTGATTAAACTCAAATCAGTATCATTTTCAACAATATTAACATAAATCAAGATGTGTTGTTCATCAAATCGAGTGCAATCAATTGTTTGACGGAATCTCGCAAGTGTTGCGGTTACAGTTGTCGACAGCCAACATATTTCTGTGCTAATGATTGACAATGTCGACCAAAATAAAAATGTAGAAATAGGGGAATTTCACTGCAGAAATACACAAGACGAACACTTTTACAATGTCTGAATTTGTCTTTATTTGTGTGTATGTGTGAAAATGAAAGTTTCAAAATTTAGTCTAGAAAGTTAAGAAAATGGTATATTTATAAATCTCTAGATATATTTACAAATATGTGAGCGTTTGTTCAATTTTAATAACATGTTAAAAATAATGACATGTAATAACTAATTATTGTTAAAATTATGGCGTAAATATTTGATTCATTGACTGAGTGGTTGATTTATTCATGTAATAATTTATTGATTTACTGATTCCTTTATTAAATATTTAGTTGAGTGTCTGATGAACTGCTTAATTGATTGATCGATTAAATGATAAATTGAGTGACTGATTAATTCCGTCATTGATTGACCGATGTATAGATACATAAAGAGATAAATAGACAGATTAATAGTTAGACCGATTGATTGAATGAATGATTTATTTTTAATCTATTTATTGGTTACTGCTTGATTGTTTGATAGATTGATTTCTTTTTTGACTGACTGATTAATTTTATGATTGCTTCCGTTCCTGACTGAATGATCGATTGATTAAAAAATATAATTGATTAATTTATGGATTCAATGATTGTTTAATGGATCGATTGATTGATTAATTCATTAATTAATTGATTGATTGATTGATTGATTAATTGATTGACTGATTGATTGATTAGTGGTTAATTTATTTAATAATTGATTGATTGAGCGAAAGATAGATAGATTGATTTATTGACTGAATGTTTGATTGATTGGTGATTGAATGATTGATAAAAAGTAAGATATATGTATATATATAGAGAATGATTGATTTATTTAATTATTAATTAAATATATAAATAACTGATTAATTCTTGTTTAATTGATTGATTGATTTATAGATTGATAGATTCATTCATTAATTGATTGAATGATTGATTGAGTGAGTGATTGATTGATAGATTGTTTGATTAATTGATTGAGTAATTTATTAATTGAATGATCAATTGTTTGATAGATGGCGAGATAGATAAATAATTAGATATACATATATATGGATTAATATAAAGATAGATAATTGGGTACATAGATAGGTAGATAAATATATTGATGGATTGAAAGATTAATTGATTTATTGATTTATTTATTTTTTAATTGATTGAATGATTGACTGATTGAGTGAATGATTGAATGACAGATTGAGTGATTGATTGAATGACAGATTGAGCGATTGATTGAATTACAGATTGATTGATTGATTGATTGATAGAATGGGAGAATAATTGATTGATTGATTGATTGATAAATTGATTGATTGATTGGTCGATTGATTGATTGATTGATTGATTGATGGATTGATTGATTGATTGATTGATTGATTGATTGATTGATTAATTGATTGATTGATTGATTGATTGATTGATTGATTGATTGATTGATTGATTGATTGATTGATTGATTGATTGATTGATTGATTGATTGATTGATTGATTGATTGATTGATTGATTGATTGATTGATTGATTGATTGATTGATTGATTGATTGATTGATTGATTGATTGATTGATTGATTGATTGATTGATTGATTGATTGATTGATTTATTGATTGATTGATTGATTGATTGATTGATTGATTATTGTTTGAATAATTTATTGATTGATTGATTGTTTTTAGATTTTTTAAAAATTTATCGAATAACTGCTTTGTGTTGAGCGATTTTTTTATTTGATGTGGTGATTGAATGAATGGGTGATGGACAGTACTTAATTGTCAGTCTCGACACATCTCGTTGCCATACCTTTGAGAGGATATGCTGCGTGTCGTTGTATCATAACTAAGGAAAAGAACTGAAATCGCCCTCGCATTCATTTATACATTAGCAGCGATTCTTTGTCTGCTTTATTCAATCTACTTGCTTCAAGTTAACCTCAGTTTTATATTTGATATTGTATCGCTAGTAGCAACAACTTCGTGATTGTCATTAGCACTGCTTTACACGTAAATGCTTTTCAGTCTACTTTATATTATGAAAGAAAATCAACAAAATCATTATTAATTTCACCTATGTTTTCAAACAAAGAATATAGGAACAAATTATTATTGTATTTTCCTTAGTCTGAAAATGCTATTTTTTATTTAGTTAGTATCTACGTGTGTGTGTGTGTGTGTGTATGTCTGTATTCGTGTGCGTGAGTGAATGGGCAGTGGTTTGGGCTTGCATGTGTCTGTGGTACACATGACTGTGTTCGTGCATTTTTTTGTCTTATTTGACCCTATTTCAAACGTTTTGTTGTTATTTATACACCCATGTGGCAGAGTAAATTACAAGGCACCTTTTCAGATGTATAATCTCTTAAGATTTCAAAATACAAAAAACAGGATTGCATGTTTATTTCAAATGGCTCTTATACATAAAAATTGACTTTTTCACAAGCTTATGTTGCATTTTTTAAATGGTATAATCCAGCCAAAATTTATGATCAGGTGTATTTTTCTCTGACCCAATGACGTACCGTTTGAATTTTATTTTATTGTGATTTAGAGCAAACAATAAGTCAACTTATTATAATCAAGATTGCGGTCTTGATATATGCCCATTGCCCAGTAATTACTTACATATGTCAGTATAAACTAAGAATTGTAAAGTGTAGAAAAGGCAATCCATCCAGGACAACGGTTTCGTCCTTATTGGGATCTCATCGTGTACTGGCCAGAAATTGACGTGGACAGGGCTCGAACCTGGGCACGTCTGCTTCGGAATCTGGTGCTCTAACCACTGAGCCACCTTGCTCAAAAAGTACGAAACCGGTCTACTGGATAAATTTTCTTATCTACACTTTACAATTAAAAGTTTATTCTGACATATGTAAGTAATTAATGGGTCAGGTGCTTATATCAAGACCGCAACCTTGATTATAATAATTGTTATCACCACCCGCGCAACCAATGCTCGTTAAATAATTACCTGATCTGCGTTTTGACTAACGCAGCTTTCATTGTTCCAATAATTTTCTTTCATCAAGATATTTCGGCCTAGCTTACCGTAGGCCTTCATCAGTTGCATTTCACGAAACAAATGAAGCAAGCTCGTTTAATAAGTCACCTTTTTTCGCTGTAGAATAAAAAAATGACTGTTTTAAGTTTATTTATCATTAATTGGCCAGTATAATGCAATAATTTTTATTATAGACGTTTGTAGTTTAAGCTATATGGTAACGCCACATTTCAGTTGTGCGACCAGTTCAACATCATGAACTAATATTGGGCCGTTGCTATCATCTCAGATAATTGTTGGAAGTCCAGTGAACTTCTTTAGGAGTCTAGTGATCCTAAGGCCATCTGGATGCCTCTTATGGGAGTAGTTTAGTGTCTGCTGAAGACACAGTGACGCAGGGCAGACGTGGCATGTTCCATGGCTCTGTGACCTCACAATGAATCTCAAAATGTCCATTGGTCTTCGCGGTTTGAACACGCTGAGGCAACCGAGTTAGGTTGGCCAAATTAAGTATAGATAATTCTTTAAATCAAGTTTGCGAGCTTGAAGTAAACACCAATCCAATTGTTTTTAACCAGTCGTCGAACAACATAACAAAACTACCGCCAGGCGCAACGCACTGACGCGTTTCGACCTTCCATGATCATCATCGGAGTACGACGGCAAACTGACTAGCTAGGATCAAACCGCATTGAATATATATGGAAATAAAATTTAGATAGGCGGCTCTCACCTCTAGCAGTCTCGCAAACATTGAACTTGACTGGAAATGTCGGCTGTACAATTCCAATGCAGTCACGAACATTAACTGTTTGCAGCTTTCGCCACATAAACATATATAGGAAATACAATTTAAACAATAATTGATATCAATTATTGTTTTAAAGTATAGATAATCTCACTATGCTGGCTTGGTTTGGACTATGTAGCCAACCAGATTGAATTTAATTAATTGACCAATTAAAACAATATTCCAAATTGAATTGCATTATACCGCGTTTACAAAATTGTGATTATGTACATCACTCTCTAATTTCTAGAACATAAGAAAAATCTGCGTTCTCTGGAAGTGCAAGTAATTAATATTGTACTGATCACGAAACTAAATATAAATGGATGGTTATGTCCCTATAGATAATACTTGAAATAAAGTTATAGAATTGCTAGTGCCAAACGGAGATCCATTTCTCTAAATTGTCCATGAAGGTCGAAAACCCATAAACTAGGGATTTCAACATATGAATCTCAAGAGATTTGCAACATAAATCAAATTGCGGCAACAGTCTGCTCAAAAGTTGCAAACTCACATCTATTAACGACGAAGATTCCAGACTAAATGAGCAAAACAACTGCTATTTCTAAACACGAAATAAATAAGATGAGGAGTACCTCCGACAGCGTATCTCCGGCGTTGTCGTTAATTACACCTCTACTGTGTGTAAGCTGGAGATTTTTGATTGTGTGTTGCGCGACAAGTTCAAAATAATGTTCAAAAAGTTTTGTTTTAATCACTAACTCAAATAGTTTTTTGCGCTCTAGCGGACGCATGTGAAGATACTGCTTGCTAAGCGGCCAACCGAGAGGCTTGTTTGAATACAATCT
Source organism: Eudiplozoon nipponicum (assembly GCA_029291075.1). Classification (NCBI taxonomy): domain Eukaryota; kingdom Metazoa; phylum Platyhelminthes; class Monogenea; order Mazocraeidea; family Diplozoidae; genus Eudiplozoon; species Eudiplozoon nipponicum. The sequence continues at coordinate 92,913 of JAQBSW010000768.1, read as the reverse complement.
CTACTGTACTGATGACGAATAGACACAAAGCAGGGTTGTGAGCCCGTCCTCAAAATTAAGCTGCAACTGCCCGTTTGCCTGCACGCTCTGGCTATGCTCCGATAACCTAAAGAAGATGACTGCAATAACTGTGAAGCTTCTTGATTTATAATAGCCTGGCATGAACAAGACAACCAATCAGATTCCAATTTAACAATAATTGATTGCGCGGGTGGTGGTAAAAATTATTTAAATCAAGTTTGCGATCTTGAAATAAACACCAATCCCATTGCATTTAACCAGTCGTCGAACAACATAACAAAACTACCGCCAGCCGCAACGCACTGTCGCGTTTCGACCTTACTTTACTTTACTTTACTGCGGCTGACTCCTTTTGGAGGATAAGCCGGCTCCATGGAGTTTCTTGGGAATTTGGTACAAGTGGTGTCCCCTCACCACTCGGCTTTTTGATCGAGGACGCACCTCTAGCCTTTGCACATCCAAGCGCAGTCTGCAAGGCAGCAGTAAGTTGCATGGTTGCTGGTGGCTGTTGAGAGCTCATTCGCCATTCGGAAGTGCGGGGTATTGTCCAGGAGTCCATGTAATCCTGTGGCTGTTGAACCCTTTTGTGGCGGGGAACACACGCCGAGTCATGGTGCCGTCGTCGGGCTCACTGTGGTATTTTATAGGAGATCCGATTGCCGGTCGGAAATCCACCACGCCCTGGTGACACCACCGCCATAGCCCCGTTAGTCCATGTACGATCGGCCATCGAGACATGGTTGACACCGTCGTACCACGTTGAGGAGGGGATGGACTTTACGACCTTCCATGATCATCATCAGAGTACGACGGCAAACTGACTATCGAGGATCAAACCGCATTGAATATATATGGAAATCAAATTAAGATATGCGACTCTCACCTCTAGCAGTCTCGCATACATTGAACTTGACATAGAAATTGTGTAGCCGACATTTCCAGTCAAGTTCAATGTATGCGAGACTGCTAGATGTGAGAGCCTTATATCTTAATTTGATTTCCATATATATTCGATGCGGTTTGATCCTCGATAGTCAGTTTGCCGTCGTACTCTGATGATGATCATGGAAGGTCGAAACGCGTCAGTGCGTTGCGGCTGGCGGTAGTTTTGTTATGTTGTTCGACGACTGGTTAAATTCAGTGGGATTGGTGTTTACTTCAAGCTCGCAAACTTGATTTAAATAATCAGATTCCAGTTGTATCTAAAGCGTTATGGTCATTTGAAAACTATGTAAGAGAAAATATAATAATCGAGATCTGATGAAACCGTGCAACTTTAATCCAAAAACTAAAGTAAACAACAAACTGTTATAAAATTAATTCTCTATTGAAAGCTAGGATAAAACAGAAATATTTGTCAGTTTTGTGCAAAAAGACTGGACCCAACTATCAAAAAATCGAATGCTCATTAGTGTGCAGACGTTCGTTAGAAAAGTTAATTCGCGTTCTATAATGTCACTGACGATTGGGCTTTCTAGATGCTGTTAATGACGGAATAGTGACAAGTTTAAACACCTGATTGAAGAATTAGATACGTTGAAGCAGTCTTTGTTTGTCGGAGGAATTTATAACAGTATTCATGTTTACAGATGTGCATCATCCTGACCAATGGTGATGAACCTCTTGTATGCTCGTAGTCTGTAAGTTATATATACGCCATTGTTTATTAGGTATTGAGTACCTAGTAACAGATTAGTTCAACTAGGAGCAGAAGGACAAACCAAAGTCAGCATGATTTTATGTACGGTTGGTGATGTATCTAGAGTGATAAGTGTGAACATGATCACGAGAATTCTGTTTCGTAAATGCGAATGTTGCAAGTTGCCGAGTTACATGTCAACAGTCATCGGTGGAGACTACTGTGAAATTTTATTCATTGATATCCATGCGATGGCTGAAATATTTTATTACATTATTGTAACGCAAATTTGTTTTGAATTTGACGCCCTTCTGAATCGGCTGATTGTTTGGTGTGAAATAAATGGTCCTTTAAACTCGTTATTCGCGTCGTTCCGTAAATGACCAATATCGATGCCTTCTATACATTAAGATATCTCTAATATCGCTAGATATATTATAGTCCAGAGTATAAAATCTATTTTCCCCATATTACTTTTATACAACAGTTTTATCGTAGGCTAGAGACGTAATGTCGGATCGTACTTTTTAGTAGACAGTGTATATGAAATACATGCGTTAAAATGGTCACTTCCATCAGTTGATTGAGGTATGGGTATATACTTCACGTCAAACATGCAAAACATTATTATTAGGGTCACGAAACATATTATAAATGACATTTCTTGGCGATAGTTCTAAAGTTGACATGGTTAAATAATATATAAAGCAACATGTTTAGTCATGTTAATGGTTAGAGTTACAGGCAGTAGTTATCAAAAGTAAGCGGGATGCTTAAGGTAGTTGTGCTATTTTGATCGACGGGTCAAATACATTGAGATTTGTATTTACAGTTAAATACTGTTTGTTGCGAAGGGCTAATATGTATGCAAATATGTATTAGGTTTTGCGAACCTAGTAACAAATTAGTTCAGTTGTGACCAGAAGGATAAACCAAAGGCAGCATGAACGGAAAGTATAATCTCATGCACATTCGTTTCGTGCTTACTGGCGACTCATCAGTAGGAGCCGGTATTACGCCCATTAACCACTATATATTTGGTAGAAGAATGTGGAATAATAGGACGGTACAATCTCCTAGACGAATGTGTAAGCCTGTAATAGTGAAGCTAACATAATCTAAAGTCAACGACAATGCGACTTCAATGCTAACTCACACTATATAATATATATACCGAGTCTGTAAAGGATACTAACCCGCAAACTTAATTTAACGAATTTCTTCACATCCGCACAATCAATGATTGTTTGTTTGTATGAATTAAATTTATGTGGCGAAAGCTGCAGAAAGGTAATGATCATGACTGCATAGAAATTATGCAACCGAAATTTCCAGTCACGTGCAATTGATGCGAGAGTACTAAAGGTGAAAGCCGCATATCATATTTTACTTTCCATATATATATATATATATATATATATATCATATATATATATATATGAATTGTTGTTTAATCCTCGCTAGTCAGTTTGCCATCGTATTCTGATGATGATCATGGAAGGTCGAAACGCTTCAGTACGTGTGACTGACGGTGGTTTCTCTGTTGTTCGTCTGGTTAAATACAATGGGATTGGTGTTTAGTTCAAGCTCGTTAGCTTGATTTAAAGAATTCCAGTGTAATCATCAGAGCACGACGGTAAACTGATGGATAGGACTAGAACCGAAAAACATATGATGTTAATTAAAATTCATAAAAATGGCTTTCACTCCAAGTAGTCTCACATGCATTTACTTGATTTGAGTCTTTTCTGGGAAACCTATACACAGTTGTGAACATACCATTTTTCAGTTTTCAAATTTATAAAAGTTGTAAAAGTACACGAATATTAGTTGTTTAGATGTAAATAACAATAATCCAGAATAAGTTTGCAATCTGGAAATAGATAAAAATATCAGTTTTAAACTGTCGAAGATATAGAAAACAACTACCGTGTCAATACCATGTACAAATTTGTTTATAAAATACATGATCATCATCAGATTAGGAGGGTAAAGTGCTTAACGAAGATTAAACCATAATTCAGGTATATTTAATTAATTAGTCTCAAACATTGAACCTGAGTGGAATTATTACAACAATTAGCGAAAAAATATGTAATTGTATAATGCACATCAACGAGAGTAAAACAGCAAAAATTCACAAAGATTCACACAAAAAATTAAGAAGACAAAATAACGGTATGAACTTGATATAAACAACTAATCCATTTGATTTAGATAGAACCAGAAGAAGACAATTTGCTACTAGGTTCACAACATCTAATGCAGAATAGCATAAATCTTTGTTTGGTAAATGGATATTATTGGCTGTGCTCTATCAAGAGTTTTCCTCCGGAGTCTTATGTGGACCGACATTACCTATGACTATCTTTTGCTTTATTTTGCACGCCAGATGGTAAAGTGTAAGGAAATTAGGTTTTTGCTGAAGTTTTAGCATAAAATGGAATAAATCTAGACCTGAAGATGAGACTGGAAATTCGGTCTCGAAAATTTGGGAAAGGAACAATGGAAAATCTTGTTCCAACATCATTTTCAGACAATCAGCTGATGGAAGGATTAAAAAAGAAGGGACAAGTGAGAACCCATCAATCAAGGCCAAAATTTAGATAACCTGAAAATGATCAAAATTCAAGATTTTACAGACCTAAAAGGGCTATCAATTGTCCCGCACAAGAAAAATGCGGTCAAATCCACAACAAGACAGAGTTTTATTACCCGAAAATTATATTCACCTATTCGACTTTGCTAATAACGAAGTTGGATGTATTTATGCCGATGTATGTTTCTTTAATGCTAATTGCCATGGTCTCCACTTTCAAGTTTTAGTTACTGAAAAAAATTGATATCATCGACATTGCAAACTTGATATAAACACCTCACCCATTAAGAACATACATGTGGCAGTTCAAACTAAGTATTGTATTGCAAATAATCCAGTACACGTGTGTCGTCCTTAATGGGATCTCATCACGTACTGGCCAGAATTTGCCGCGGCAAGGGCTCGAAACTTGGCACGTCTGCTTCGGAATCTGGTGCTCTGAACACTGAGCCACACTGCCGCACACTAAACACAGTTTGCAATTATATACTAACTAATGTAAATCGATTAGTTTTTTCTCTTTTAGATAGAGCTCATATGGCATCCACTTAGACCCAAAGTTTCAACTAGCCATTCGTTACTGAACAGACACCACACTAGATGGAGAATTTGTTTTGAAATTAACATTTATACAATTAAACGAACATTGGTTGCGCGAGCGGTGATAACATGTAATATTATCAAGTTTGAGAACTTGATGTAAGCACCGGACACGGACAGGGCTCAAACCTTGGTAAGTCTGCTTCGTATGTGTTCCCAATAAGGACGAAACCGGTCTTTTGGATGAATTTCCTTTTCTACACCATGCAATACTTTGTTTATACTGACAAAGGTATGTACTTAATGCGCCAGATGTTTATATCAAGTCTGCAACCTTGATTATAATAAATGTTATTACCAGCCGCGCAACCAATGGTCGTTTAATTACTGAAAAGATATATTTATCTTTTATTTTCTCATATCGTAAATTCATACTTTCAATGAATGGGCGACAAGATCAATTTTTGTATGATGTCTGCATTAGCGATCGTGAATTCATTTATTAATAGTATTTTATTCCTTGCTTGCGTCGGGTTCTGATTCAACTACCGTGTCTGACAATTTCCCCCTTCGTATGCACACAGCCACTTTGTAAATTGAAAAAATCCTTGATGTTTTCAAATTAAGCAGAGGAAACTGTCAACAAAGAGGAATACTCACATGATCAAATGACATTGACTACAGACATTATGCGTATGTTTATCTATTTTCTGCTGTCAGTTTATAAATATTTTTCCAGTTGCATCTTTCGTGTGCAAAGAAACTTAGTGGTACTTTCCAACATGCAAATGAAATTATCTTCAGACTATTCATTAAAGGAGTATTTTTAATAAAATTAGCAACGCGTCTCCATCCTCCAATTTGTTAGATGATGGTAATACGCTTAATTATGTGCGTATGTTTTCGCACTTAGATTTTAACACTAGTTAGATGATTCTCTTCTTTTGGGTTTGTTATTTGAGAAAACAATGATTTTTTGGCCTTTACTGACTGTAACTCGTATACACGTCTACATTTTAGCACACTACGATTACACTAACACACACTTTATTGATTGATTGGGACTATATATTTAAGCACGGATCTACCCCGCCTTTTGGTGTGAAATGATGCTATTATCTTATTAAATGCAATCCCATTAGGGCATCTATTCAACTCCCCAGTCTGACAATTTTGCAACATTTCTCCATGGCGTAGTTTGCAGACTCTAGAAGTACATGAGACATACCATTTTTCTTTAAAGCGCCGCAGCAGAAATACAGCATCGCATCAACATTATTATTTCTTTTATCAAAATGGGCCATTGAATTTCACTCCAGCACGCATTTGGTAAACAGTTATGTTTGTATGCACATGGGTGTGTGAGAGTTTGGGGGAGGGGGGACGATATGATTCTTCCACAAATTTTCGCATGGTTATGTGACAAATTTCAAATGACATGGGTAGGCGAGTTGTTTGTTCGTGCCTATTTTCAGAAAATTGGCAGGTTGTAAAGACAAATAATTTGCTCGCCTGTCTGTATATATATATATATATATATATATATATATATATATAATATAATTTTTGGCTTCGTATTTATAACTTTCGATTAAATTCGTTCAAGTGAAGTTGTCTCCAATTATACAATTTGAAAAAAATTTACGACGGCAGACAATAAAGTTACTTTCATGGGAAACGTAATCCGAATTTGTTTCGCTGCAATCAAATCATTTGGGGTCTTGATTAAAACAACATGGCCTTAAAATTACTGTATGTTATTTGTAGCGGAGATCTGATATATGCACCTATTTATTAAGAATTGCGAACTTAGTAACAAATCATCTCAAATAGGACCAGAATTATATGCCAAAGCCAGCTTGGACTAAATGTATAATCTCGTGTGCACAAGTGTTTCGTCATACTCGCGGCTCATTATTAGGAGTTCATGTTACGCCCTATACCTACTATGTAATGGATTAAGATATGTTGGAAAGTTTTGCGGAACAATATGTTATACGATGATTTATTGAAGTAATAATGGGGTTAATTTCATATAATACAGTTGGCAATGCCATGTCAAGGTCAACTAATTGTGTATGATAAATTACGAGCCTGCAAAGAGTAAGAAAAAAATGATTTTCAAAATACCGAGCCTGGAAGTTGTAGTAATTCAAAGGCTATTAAATTACCGGTTCCGTACAGAGTACCAAAAGATAGGGATTCAAAATACCGACCCCGTATCTGGTAACTACAAAATGGTATTTGAGACGCATTTGCACATTTGATTATACCATTCGTTCATGCTTAAATTGGTATAGCCTTCTGGTTTTGTTTGAATTAACATTTCACTGAGTGCGTAAAAACTAGCACACAAAGACTAATAGGCTACTAGGTAAGCTATGCTTAATAAAACCATAGACGAAACCTTATAGAGTATCCACGGTTATCTTTTGTGGGTAATAGACCTGCACTATCAGTTTCGCTAGGGTCTGATTGATCCCAATCTCAAAATACGAATCGAGTTCGTCTTTGTGGTGGCTGGAAGCTCATTCGTCCCTGTCATCCAAACGCTTCATCATCATTCATACTAGCCATCGGAAATAATGTACGATCTAATCTTCTTTCCTCCTTTCCAGTGGTTAGTATTTAACGATGTTGACGCCTTCGTTGGAAAGGGACGAACCCGATGTGTATTTGAAAATGGCGATCAAACGAATCTTTGCGAAACTGATAGTGCAAAATTACTAACCAGGAAAGAAGAACGTGGATAATTTAAATGTGACGACTGCAGTGCTAAATCATTCAAGAAATATCATAGACGAAACTTCCGGTTGTTATATTGCCTTCTTTAAATGGTGTTCGTAATAATATTATAGGCTTCTTGTAAAAATATGTACCCACAAAGGAAAGCTCAGAATGGATTTCATTCATTTATCATTAAAATCTTGGTTTTAGATGTACGATCTCGGAGAAGAATTTAGGCGGATTTATTTGTAACCAAACCAGGCTTTTAATTTTTCATTATACTTGAATATCGTTATTATAAACTAAAAATTACCAACGAAAAAAGGGCATTGATTCGATCCGAACCATGAGAATTCTGATTATTAATGAGGAGTTACACAGTAAAGACGGAAACGTGAGCAAGGAAATGTAATTTCTTATTTACCTTTTCCTATGTAGGCTCTATAAAGATGAGATATATTTAAATCTGGAATTAATTATTTAATTATATATATATATATATATATATATATATATATATACGTATATACATGTATATACATTTCTGAGATACGAGCCGGAGCTCGAGCCATTTTTCGTTAGAGATGCGGGACGCTCTGGAAACACGACTCGTATCTCGGATTTGGCAGAACAGAGTGAATTTTAACGGTACAGTGCGACTTCGTCCGTGTCAAGGAATAACTTGGTATATTCTGTACGTGAAGAGTTGACGAATAACCGTGATGTTCATGCTTCTTTTGGTAAGGTCGAGAAGAAGTCTTCTGATTTCATTAGCCTAAACTGAAGGAGATAATGTGATATCATATATATATATATATATATATATATATATATATATATATATATATATATATATATATATAACCTTGCATGCGCTCATCATATTACCGGTATCTCACCTAGAGAATTGCCCAATAGTAATTCATTCGCAGATGAAGTTTTTGAGCTATTTGTCACCGAAGTTAGATAACCTTGTATTGTCAAGCCGTTCTTCATGGAGGCATTTATCTCCAATCTCTATTAATTTGGTGATTTAATGAACTGATATGGTGTAGACTATGCTTGTGAATTCACATTATGGCACAGCTCAAGTTCAACATTGTGAAAACGATTCTGAAAATATGCCATTATCTGTGCTTCTCTAATTATGCCTACATGTGTACGGATGTATCTTCTGGTCTGTACACGCATTTCAGTATGTGATTAGACGTTTCGCTTAGAAGTATGCCCACGCATGGGGTTAGCTTACATTATTGTATGCTTAAGGCAGCTGTATACACAGTATTTAAGCTCAAGGCGCGAAGTCTTTACGAACTGGGTGAGATAAAACTTTTCAACTGTGTAAATACGCTGGACTCCCCATCGTGAATATCTAACATTAGGACAGCTATCATCTCCTTTATTTTCTTCTACACTATCAATAAAAATTTAATCGCTATAATCATAAAAATATTTTAACTGTTACTAGCTTTACTAATACTACTACCACAACATCAACTACTACTAAAACTGCTAATGCTACTGCTGCTACTTATAATAATAATAATAATAATAATAATAATAATAATAATAATAATAATAATAATAATAATAATAATAATAATAATAATAATAATAATAATAATAATAATAATAATAATAATAATAATAATAATAATAATAATAATAATAATAATAATAATAATAATAATAATAATAATAATAATAATAATAATAATAATAATAATAATAATAATAATAATAATAATAATAATAATAATAATAATAATAATAATAATAATAATAATAATAATAATAATAATAATAATAATAATAATAATAATAATAATAATAATAATAATAATAATAATAATAATAATAATAATAATAATAATAATAATAATAATAATAATAATAATAATAATAATAATAATAATAATAATAATAATAATAATAATAATAATAATAATAATAATAATAATAATAATAATAATAATAATAATAATAATAATGAATTATTATATTATTATATTATATTTATATTATTATTATTATTTATAATAATAATAATAGTTATTATTATCATCGTTGTCATTTGCACAAATGTATTGGCTTTTTTCACAATCAATTTAATCGTGATATATTATCGAAACTATGATTATTTATCAATATTTTGAACTATCAGCAATTTCCCTATCATTTATATCATTCTTTAACTGCTTGTTCTGTTGATGTTGAAGCGAATTCAAATTATATCCGCACTTGGAAGCTCAGCGGGTGGTCACAGGTAACTTTATTCACCTCTATGTACAGTGTGAAATCACCAATGTTTTGCTTCGCTAAATTATACTTGCAAACAAATGGATATGTACTCTATTGATATTTGTGTATCACTGTCTCGTTGAAGTTATTTATAAAAGCCTCCAAATAAAATGTTGTTAATTCTGTACAATTTCGCGTTATTTATCAATTTTGTTTTCGCAATAAAGTTATGCTTAGTAGACGATGCCATACATCTCCCCGTTTGAATGAATTGCATGCCTAACAAAGACTGGTCTCCTATTCGTGTCTTATTTTCTATCCTATTAAAGAGGATAATTGTTATTATTGGTACGACTTTACTTTAATCTTATATTATATCCTTTCTATGACTAAAGAATCATTTTAATTCCTGCCTACTCTAATTATTTTTAAATTTATTGAACATAATTTAATTATAAAATAACATTTTTAAATGAAAATGGAGGATTTAATAGCAGCGTCAATCAAGAATAGACACAAAATAATATTCTCGAGTAACTGATCTGCGTTGTGATTAAAAAAGATCAGATAATTAAAGAAAACCAGTTTGGTAGGAACATTTTGTTCTTAATCGTTTTTTTAAAAATTTACTTAAATCTGTTATTGTCAGCATTATAGCTTGTGTGATTAGATGTCTGAGGAAGGGACTGGAAATGAGGTGCCAAAAAGTTGCCAGCAAACGAAAATTAGATCGTAACTCAATTACAATGGTTTGTACAAATTATGTTGAAGCCTTCGGAGTGTGTGGACAAATCAGAACTCGATGCGTACTTGGAAATGAGGATCAATCGGATCTGTGCGGGAAGCCGTGGATAGTCTAAATTTAATGACCACAGTGCGCAATTCAATAAATGGAAGTTCAAAATCTTAATCTTGTTTTAACTCAAAATTTATACATTTGTAAACGTTCGAAGCCTATCTAACGATATAATTGTGCGCCAGAATCAATACAGATTGAATTTTAAAAATCTCCGGTGCCCAAATGATTTGGTTGCACACAAACACATGCCTAAAATTCATAAATACATCGAATCACTAGTTGCTCAAACTAATTGAATGTAGAATAAGTGGACAGTACTCTCAAACTTTTCCACATTTATTGAAAACCTATATGACCAAATGACGGCTCCCAACGATGAGTCCTCAGTAAGCACGAAACGCATGTGCACCTTGGATTAAACCTTTTGTTCGAACTGACATTGGTATACCCTTCTGGTTCAATTTTGACTAATTTGTTACTAGGTACGTATTACCTGATTCAAAAATACATATATATTATAGAACTCAACAAAAAGGAATATACAATTATCAAAATGGAATATATAACTATCAAATTCATTTTAGGTATTCATATATAATTTCAGCACAAATATTTTTGCCTCATAATTCCACAGCCAATGCATTATATCGTCTTGAATGCAGCATTTAATAATATCGAAAAATAATGTGCTCACTTTAACTCACTCAACTGTACCGTCCTATTATCCCACATTCTTGACCAAAATATATAGTGGTTAAAGGGCGTAATACAGGCTCCTACTGATGAGTCGCCAGTAAGCACGAAACGAATGTGCATGAGATTATACTTTCCGTTCATGCTGTCTTTGGTTTATCCTTCTGGTCACAACTGAAATAATTTGCTACTAGGTTCGCAACACCTAATACATGCTTGCATATATATTAGTTCTGCGCAAAAAACAGTATTTAACTGTTAACTACAAATTTGTTGTTTAAAATGTCATATATATCTGGAATATCTGTTTATAAAATAATAAAATTTATTGTAATAATATTTGTAATATTAAATTAATAAAATAAAAAGAAAAAGTTGTAATAATAACAAGAAGAAGAAGAAAACGAAAAGGAAGAAGAACAAAATACGAGCAAGAAGAAGTAGAATAAGAAGAGGAGGCGGAAGAAGGAGAAGAAGAAGAGTAAAAAGAGGAAGTAGGAAAAAGAAGACAAAGATAAAGAACAACAATAAATAAAAGGAGAGGATGAAAAAGAAACAGGAACAATTAGAAACCTCCACTAAGAAACATATTTTGCCATATGCTCATTTTTGGCGTATCTTTATGTATTCTGCTTGGTCAATTAGGACGGTACATTCTCCTATACGAAAATGTCAACCTGCAGTAGTGAAGCGTGACATCATATAAAGAGTCTTCATCAATGCGATTTCAACGCTAACTCACTCTGTATATTATATTATATATATATATATATATATATATATATATATATATATATATATATATACCCAGTCAGTAAAGGTTACCATCTCTATAGGCTATTGTGGCAGTACACGATACCAACATTATTGTACCGAAAGGGTACATGGTATTAACACTATGGTTTCCGAGTCGGCAAATGGTACCAACACGATGGATTTCAATGTATGCTATAGTTCACCAAAATTTCAGAATTACAACTATTTCTGAACACCTATTACTGCAGTAAATTTTAACATTCTGGACTTGATCGATATTAGTTATCACATGTCGTGGTAATCATGATATCATTCAATTAAATATATAACATGTAGATACTGTTTGTGGCAGTGAACTAACATATATGCAAACATGTATTAGGTGTTGCGCACCTTGTAAAAAATTAGTTCAATTATAACCAGAGGGATAAACCAATGACAGTATGAACAGAAAGTATAATCTGTTGTGTCACCAGTAAGCACGAAATGAATGTGCACGAGATTATATTTTCTGTCCGTGCTGCCGTCGTACTCTGATGATGATCATGGAAGGTCGAAACGCGTCAGTTCGTTGCGGCTGGCGGTAGTTTTGTCATATTGTTCGACGACTGGTTAAAAACAATGGGATTGGTGTTTACTACAAGCTTGCAAACTTGATTTAAAGAATTGTTACCACCACCCGCGCAATCAATTATTGTTTTATTGCATGCTGTCTTTTGTTCACAGACAGCATGAACGTTCATTCTGTCTTTCCTGATCTACGTTTTGACTAACGTGGCTTTTATTGTTCCAGTAGATTTCTTTTCATTAGTATATTTCGGCTGCCTTTATCGGTGACCTTCTTCAGTCGGTCCATCCTCACAAGTTTAACAAACGAAATTAATGAAGTAGGCCAAGTTTCATTTGTTAAACTTGTGAGGATGGACCAACTGAAGAAGGCTACCGATAAAGGCAGCCGAAATATATTATAGAAAGAAAAATACTGGAACAATGAAAGCCGCGTTAGTCAAAACGCAGATCAGGTAATTTCATTAGTCCAATTTCGCAAAAAAATCTTTTCATTCGAGGCTCATTCTGTCAGTTTTTTTCCATTGGTTCATAATTGAACTAATTTGTTACTAGGTGCGCAACATATAAAAAGCATAGAAAGAATACCGTCAGTAACACTTTTAATTTAAAAATTTTGTTTTTAATGCCAGTTTCTACAAATGGATCGCCAGAACACACAAAATGAACGAGACTAAGATATTTTTAATCCTTACTCTGGAGTATCCACCTCGTGCTACTCGAGTTTACTTTAACTGAATGCAGCTTGTCGATTACAGGCATACATTTATGTCTGGTCTCAGCGAATATAAATAAAAAAAACTGTAAAGATTTTTACTTTTAATCTAGGTTGCAATCTTGCTAAAAAATTTAGCTCATTATGCACATTCATTTGTCAGTAAAAACTAAGCATTTTATAGTGTAAAAATGGAAATTCATCTAGCAGACCGGTTTCGTCCTTATTTGAAGCTCATAACTTTCTGCTCAGAATTTGCCATGAACAGGGGTCGAATCTAGACACGTCTGCTTCGGAATCTGTCGTTTTAACCACTGAGCTACCCTGCCGCACACTAAACACAATTTTCAATTATATACTAACTTATGTTCGTTGCCAAGTGTATCAGTGGTTAATGCAACAGATTCTGTGGCAGGCGTGTCTAGGTTCGTGCCCAGTCCGCGGCAAATTCTGAGCAGTACATGACAAGTTCGTAATAAAAACAAAACCGGGCTACTGGGTGAATCGCCTTTCCTAAATTATACAATACCTTTTATTATAATCAAGGTTGCGGTCTTGATATAAACACCTGACCCATTAATTACTTACATATGTCAGTATAAACTAAGAATTGTATAGTGTAGAAAAGGCAATTCATCCAGTAGACCGGTTTCGTCCTTATTGGGAACTCATCAAGTACTGGCCAGAATTTGCCGCGGACAGGACTCGAACCTGGGCACGTCTGCTTCGGAATCTGGTGCTCTAACCACTGAGCCATCCTGCCGCACACTACAATGCACACAATTTTCAGTTACATACTAACTAATATAACTTGGTTAGTCTATTTTGCCTTTAGGTGGAGCTCATATGGCATCCATTTAGACCCAAAGTTCCAACTAACCATCCCCAATCTGTCATTACTGAACAGACACCACACTACATGGGGAAGTGGTATTGAAATGAACATTTATATAATTAAACGAACATTGGTTGCGCGGGTGGTGATAACAATTATTATAATCAAGGTTGCGGTCTTGATATAAACACCTGACCCGTTAATTACTTACATATGTCAGTATAAACTAAGAATTGTATAGTGTAGAAAAGGCAATTCATCCAGTAGACCGGTTTCGTCCTTATTGGGAACTCATCATGTACTGGCCAGAATTTGCCGCGGACAGGACTCGAACCTGGGCACGTCTGCTTCGGAATCTGGTGCTCTAACCATTGAGCCATCCTGCCAGTACATGATGAGTTCCCAATAAGCACGAAACCGGTCTACTGGATGAATTGCCTTTTCTACACTATACAATTCTTAGTTTAAACTGACATATGTCAGTAATTAATGGGTCAGGTGTTTATATCAAGACCGCAACCTTGATTATAATAATTGTTATCACCACCTGCGCAACTAATGTTCGTTTAATTATACAATACCTTGTTTGTACTGAAAAATATTTGTACCTAGTGGGTCACGTGTTTATATCAAGATCGCAACCTCGATAAATAATATTTATCATCAGCGCACGCGAAACCAATTTTCATTAAATTCTGTAAATATTTTGGTTCTTTATGAATCAATATTATATCAAATAAAGATTGCAAACTTGAAATAAAAACTAATCACAAATTTTCAATAATAGCACACCATAACAAGTCTACCAGTTGTAAAACGTACTGAAGTTTTTCGAACACGTACACGATGTGGGATTGGTTGAATGATCAAAAACTTTTATTATTTAGCTTAACGTAACTAAACAGTGCATAGTTAGATATTCCGTTATATAATATATTTCTGTTGGCCAAAATTTTTTTTTCCGCGGCCTAATTTGCTTGGGCTAGCATTAATTTGGCCTTTTTCGACGATGGTTATTCAAAGAATAATTTCAGCTGTATCAATATTTTCTTCTTCGTTTGATTACACAACTCGTATCCTCCTCTGATTAATATTTAAATATAAAATTTATTTTCAGTTGAAGCTTCTAGTCACATTATTCAAGTATCGCAAATTACACAGCGCACAGAAAAGTTGACTGAATGCTTAACACGTTTATATATGTATATGTTGTTTCAATGTTTAATAAACGCGAAATAAGTCATAAAACGCAAATAATTTTCTAGATCTCATTTGTTTCCATTAAAAAATACTCAGTTTTATTCACAATTGACGCGGCTGGAGTTTGAAGTATTTTTATCAGAGCTATATCCCTATTCGCTACGCTATCGAAGTCGAGTTTTGCATGCATTTTTATGAGTTACGTTAACTTATGGTTCTGGCCAGTTTTCCCTTTATCTGAAAGTTTTTATAAGCTATCCTCGATCTGCCTTTAAAAGTGAGACATTAAGTAACCGCGGGGAGGGATATCGAAATAAAGGATTATTCCGGGAATTGACGGTGTGCGTTCATATTTTGGATTAAATCTTACATGATATGATAATTCTAATTCTTGTAGTAAGCAGTTTTCGCCCATATTTGGCATTCATATGATAGATTCCAAAATTGCCATTACCGGAATTTGTAACAGGAAACTTTTCGTTCAGAGTCAAGTAACTCATCAAATTCGTCAATAAAACCAATATTACAAAAATATGTATGTTTTGCTCTAACTTATATCCAAGTGTGGATAGCTACTCACATAATATTTCAACAAATTTGTACAAATATTAATATTTAATGGCCGAATTATATTTTACGTATCCTTGGATTATAAATTTATCATGGAAATGGATCGTATAGACCGGTTTCATTCTTATTATTGACCTAAATAAGCTTTAAAAGAAACATTCTGCACGACAGGGAATAGATTAGCTACCTTTTAGGCATTTTCCAAATTTTCGGTCTCAAACCGTGGCTCATTTGCGTCGGAGGTTTACACTCAATCACTGCGTCAACGAAGGCACACAATATATGGAGTTATCCAATTTGTATCAATTCATGTTTTTTTTGTCAGTTTCTCATTCATGTGGAATCTAGGTGGTATTTATTGAGTAAGACCTAAAATTCTAACAGCACGTGCACACTCTGCTAGTAATTGAGAAAACACATTTCAACTTCGGAAGTGATATTGAGTTAAATTTTGTGTGTCAGGATTTTATTAAATAAAGTGATGTCAGTAGAAACTGAACAATGCATACTTCAGCAATGCAAATTTATTAATTAGACATGATTCATCCGTATTGGGCATTTACAACTACTTCTACAATTTTAGATTGCAGGTGACCACTTGGAACTTTAGGTCTAAAGTTTCACCGAATAGGTTCTAACTTATGAACAGTCTGGTCAAAATTCATATCATTGTTATTTACCCCAAAAAGACATATATAAATAGTGTGACTTGGGTGACGAGTTCGTTAGTGAATGATTCCGAAGCAAATAGGGCCCTGTTCGGGCCTAAGTCATGTTAATTTAAACTATTACTTTATGAGTGCCCAATAAAAAGGAAATCAGTCTACTTTACGTTATGTTTAGTTTATACAGACATATTAAAAAAATATATGATTGATATTGTGGAAATCTGGCATCTGCTGGCGAATAAAAACCAGCCTAGTATGTATTAGGTGTTGCGAACCTAGTAACAAATTAGTTCAGTTGTGACCAGAAGGATGAACCAAAGACAGCATGAACGGAAAGTATAATCTACTCACATTCGTTTTGTACTTACTGGCGACTCATCAGTAGGAGCCGGTATTAGGCCCCTTAACCACTATATATTTAGGTGAGAAATGTGGAATAATAGGACGGTACAATCTCCTAGACGAATGTGTAAATCTGCAATAGTGAAGATAACATCAGATGATGTCTACGACAATGCGACTTCAACGCTAGCTCACACTATATAATATATATACCGAGTCTGTAAATGATACGAACACTATGGCTATTGTGTTATTAACCGATACCAACATTATTGTACCGAAAAGGTACTTGGTAATAACCCTATGGTTAAGCTAATAATAAAATAAAATGTAAATGCATAGCTTTCACGTCTTATCAATATTACCTTAACGTCAGTATTTTTTTAACCATCAAACGTCTAAGAATTTGCAACGTTTAACCCGTCACACAAATTAGTAATGCCACTGTCGCTCAATGTACTGCCGCAATTTGGCTCCCCCTTAACATCATTATAGCAGTGAAATTGTGCAGCCGACATTTTCAGTCATGTAAAGTATATGCGAGACTACTTTAGGTGAAATCCACATATACTAGTTTTACCATATATATGCATTGCGGTCTGATCCTCGCTAGTCAGTTTGCCGTCATATCAGAATAAAAATCACGAAAGTCCGAAACGCGTTAATATATGTGATTGACGGAAGTTTTGCTATGATGTGCTACTGGTTGGATACAATGGGATTGGTGTTTATTTCAAACTCGTAAACTTGATTTAAAGAACTGTTATCACAAACCGTGAAAACAATTGATGTTTAATTGTACAACTATAAGACATGTAGCGAAAGCTGCAGAAAGTTCATGCTAGTGATTGCACAGAAATTGTGCTCCCACCATTTCCAGTCAAGTGCAACGTACGCGAGATCGCTAGAGGTGAGAACCGCATATCGAATTTTGCCTTCAATACATAATCACTGCGGTTAGACCCTCGCCAGTCAGTTTGCCGTTGTGCTCTGGTGATAATCATGGGAGACTGAAACGCATCAGTTCGTGTGAGTGACGGTAGGTTTGCTTTGCTTTGCAACAGGTTGAATACAATTGGATTGGTGTTTACACCAATCTCGCCAACTGGATTTAGTTAATTGTTATCCCGCCCAGGCAACCAATGTTTAGGAAATTGTAATGTGTTATTTGCAATGGCACATAACTTGCAGCTGATCAGTAAGTAAGTCGAAAATGTATTAGACAATTTGTTTATGATGACTTCCTTAAATTTCCCGTTTCTCTGTGAATTCATTTGCTCTTGGATTCGCTAAATATATCTATTTGTTCAAATATTATTAAATGTTTTGCTTAACAATTTAACAGTGATATGTGTTGTATCGTTCTTCCTACTTTATAATTCTCCTTAATTTGGCGAAATAATGTTAATATTAATAATTTTGTTGAAAAACGTATCATTTTACATCGTTGTCGATATTGCACAGCCTAGATTTCGTTTGTCGTCAACCAGAAGTTGTATAAAAATTCTGAGCTGAGTAATTAAAAAAATCACGGATCGAACAGTACAATATTTTATGCTTGATAGAATTGAATCTATTATGTAATTTTACTACAAACATCTTCAATCTCTAAACGTTCATTAAGAACATCGTGTATCAATCATTTGTACTCCGAGCAAGCTGGCCTAAAAATGATGCATACAAGACTGCTTCTCATGGTGATACGAACAAAATCGGTTAGCTGATTATTTGCCGGTGAAAATGAAGGTGGAGGTGATGCAAGGTGGAAGTGAACAACAAACAAACGGGGTCAACTATGTTACGAGTTGACTAGATGCAATTCTGCAATGTTACAATTTTGCCAGTCATTCGCCGTTTCAAGAGTTTACACAAAATCAAGGTAAATTGTTTTTTTTTAACAGATGAAGAGCACACGCCCAAGCAGTAGAATAGTAGCTAACAAACGCCCGGTTAACTTTATCGAAAAAAAGCCAACAATGCCGATGAAACTGTGTCACCATTGCGTGTACAGTTAAAAGAATGAGCAGGTCAAACGATATGGGATAAAACTATTTCTAACACACGGTTGCCCCTCGGGCTAAATAATGTCTTGCACAAGTTAAAATGGGAAAAGTGCAATAACATGCAAGGAAGCTAGTTGCTACGTATTAAAAGGATCCGAGACGGACGAACCACACGCAAGGAAACGAATGACATTACTTCCTTTCTTGTGATTAGAAAATACTCTTGGCTCGTCTTCATTTCACCTGATTGTTATGTCATCGTAAAGGTACAACCAGCAAAATGCGGTTGACATTAGAACTGGTTTAAACCAAAATGACAGACAGCCTTCACCATAAACTTGCATTATTATACTGACATTGTCTTGGTTGCAAAGAGCTAACATATACACATGCATGATTATAACAGTTAAATACTGTTTGTTGCGGAGAACTAATATACATACAAGTATGTATTAGGTGTTGCGAACCTAGTAACAATTTAGTTCAGTTGTGACCAGAAGGATAAACCAAAGACAGCGTGAACGGAAAGTATAATCTCATGCACATTCGTTTCGTGCTTACTGGCGAATCATCAGTAGGAGCCGGTATTAGGCCCTTTAACCACCATATACTTGGGCGAGGAATATGGGAGATTGTACCGTCCTATTATCCCAAAGGAGATTGTACCGTGCTATTATCCCACAGGAGATTGTACTGTCCTGTTATTCCACATTCCTCGCCCAAATATATAGTGGTTAAAGGGCGGAATACCGGCTCCTACTGATGAGTCGCCAGTAAGCACGAAACGAATGTGCATGAGATTATATTTTCCGTTCATGCTGTCTTTGCTTTATCCTACTGGTCAAAACTGAACTAATTTGTTACTAGGTGCGTAACATCTAATACATAAACGCATGCATGTAGTTTGCACGGCGAATCTAGCAGCCAGTTAGCCTATTTAGAATCGCGGGGATATATCAGAGGCTTAGCACGGTCAGTGTTACGTAACCAATCGTTAATAAGAGCCAGAAATCTGATATGGCCTTATTCTGGTAATTTAGATCAAATAGACAAAGGTGTCTATTAGATGAATATGTATTTGGGACTAGCGATAGATAACAATTGGACGAGAGCTCAGAATTTATTCATATGAAAAGCGAATCCAGTTAACGTAAGCTATAAGGAATAATATAAATTTTTAAACGAACATGGTTTGCGAGGGCGGTGAGAGCAGCGTATCTAATCTTGCCTTTCAAATATACGCATTGCGGTTTTATCCAGGCTAGTCAGCTCACCGTCGCACTCCGATTGTGATCATAGATTATTAAATCAAGTTTGCGAGCTTGAATTAAACACCAATCCCATTGTATTTAACCAGTCCTCGAACAACATAACAAAACTACCGCCAGCCGCAACGCACTGACGCGTTTCGACCTTCCATGATCCTCATCAGAGTACGACCGCAAACTGACTATCGAGAATCAAACCGCATTGAATATACATGGAAATCAAATTTAGATATACGGCTCTCACCTCTGGCAGAATCTAAAGAATTGTTTACATCATCTGCGCAATCCAAATTTTTCATACCCACATCCTGTTGTATTTAAAACTTTATCAAACTTGAAATTACTTCTAATTTTAGAAAATGTAATGCAGGTTGCTAAGCTAAGAAAAATTGGTATTACTATTATAAAAAAACATTGGTTGCGCGGGCAGTGGTAACAATTCTTTAAATGTGTGCGAAATCTAATTATTTCAATTCGGATATTTTTAAATGTAAAAAATTTTCCATCTATGGTTTTGCTGATCTATCAGTTGCGACGAGAGTTCAGTGTGAAAAAATGGCTTCGTCTATTGACTTTTACTAGATGAAAACCTCGTAGGAGTGAAGGTTTTTAAAATCATTACCAGGACACGCCTTCTACGTAGGGGAAGTTCGACACATATTTAATTCCTTTGGCACTAAAGTCCTGCGACCATCCATCACTTCTGTTACACCTGTACCACTATTATGATTAAACTGCATTCCGATGAAGGCCAACCTTAAAGCCAATTTTGGAAGATGTTTTTCTATACCCTTCAGATAATCTCCCACTGAAAGAACCTCTCATGGAGCATTAACTTGACATACTTGCAGCCCAGTGGAAAACTGTGGAAAAAGCAACTTCTGTAGGGACGTGTCATGTGCATTTTAATTGGCCTCAGTTTGATATCTGATGTCAACTCTATGACTAGATAGGACATGTTATGCCTCTCGTATAGCATTCACAATCTGAGAACAACTCAACTCTCTGTTAATGAGTATTATCTGCTACCACTTGCCGGTGGCCAGATTGTAACTGATGCCAATACATTGCCTCACAATAATTTGTTACTAGGTTCGCAACACCTAATACGTACTAGCATATATATTAGTTCTCCGCAACAAGGAGTATTTAACTGTTAAATATTGAATTGAATGATGTCATGCTTACCGCGAAATGTGATAACTGATATCGATCAAGGCCAGAGTGTATGGATTTACTGGAGAAACAGGTGTTCAGAAATAGTTGCAATTCTCAATTTCGGTGAACTATAGCAAACATAGATATGCATCATGTTAGTACCATGTACATTTTCGGTACAACAATATTGGTATCGGTTACGAACACAATAGCCATAGTGTTAGTATCCTTTACAGACTCGGTGTATATATTATATAGTGTGAGTAAGCGTTGAAGTCGCATTGTCTAAGAATTTATGTGATGTTAGCTTCACTATTACAGGTTTACACATTCGTCTAGGAGATTGTACCGTCCTATTATTCCACATTCTTCTATCAAATATATAGTGGTTAAAGGGCGTAATACCGATGATGATAATAATACCGGTGATGAGTCGCCAGTAAGCACGAAACAAATGTGCACGAGATTATACTTTCCGTTCATGCTGCCTTTGGTTTATCCTTCTGGTCACAACTGAACTAATTTGTTTCTAGGTTCGCAACACCTAATACATACTTGCTTTGCTTCACATCATTAAATCGTTTTCTTGGCTACAGATCAGTTGGATGAGAATCGTCTAAATACATCATTTGTCAAAATTTACCATAGCTCTGCTCACTTTTTTCTCGGCAGACGTTTCCTGGCTAAGGTGTAACATGCTCTCCGAATTTGAGACCGCTTATTTATAGCATCCTACATTTAAATCTGAAGACAGTCAGATTAATGACACCATAATTTAGGGGGCCTCGACGTCATTGTGCTAAAGCATTCTCCATTGCTCTATTGTTAATTAATTGAATTTAAAAATCATACTCAAATGTACAAGTGAAATTGAATACATATGTTGCGAATAATTAATATATTTAAACAGCACAGGTGCTCGACATTTCTTGAGGCATAGTGCCGTCTCCTACTGAGGAGGCGCGCGTAGACATTACACATATGCGCATTAGATTGAACTCTTCGTTCATGCTGAACGTGGATTAACTGATATTAAAGTACTCATTTTTAATGTATTTTCTTGGCTCAGTGGTTAGAGAAACAAATTTCGAAGTAGACGAAATCGGTCTACTGGGTGAATACTTTAAATAAAGTTTGCGAGCTTGAAGTAAACAGAAATACAATTGTATCCAACCAGTCTTCGAACAACATAGAAAAACTGCCGTTAGTCGCGCGTACTAACGCGTGTGGGATGCGCAACTGGCGGTAGTTTTTCTGTGTTATTCAACAACCGCCATTTGCGAAGCAAATTTTTTCAGTCAAGTACAAAGTAGACGAGACTATTACAGGTGAGAGCCACATATCTAATTTTGGTTTCCATATATATTCAATGCGATTTGATCCTTAATAGTCAGTTGGCCGTCATACTCTGATGATGATCATGGAAGACCGAAATGCGGAAGTGCGTTGTGGCTGGTGGTAGTTTTGTTATGTTGTTCGACGACTGGTTAAATACAACGGGATTGGTGTTTACTTCAAGCTCGCAAGCTTGATTTATAGAATTATTTAGATGAACACTATTTCTGATTTATTTAACTGGTCGCATGATATAGTAAAATTTTGGTCAGTCGCGTGTACCTACACGTTTTTAATTTCCACGGCCCTCATGAGAAGTCGACGGCAAACTGACTAAAGGTGATCAAACTGCAATTTGTTTATGCAAGGTAAACCTGTTAAACGGCTCCCTCCTCTAGTAGTATCGCATACTTCGTACTTGACTAATTTATATATATATTTATATATCTACTAATGAACATATCTTTTTATATAAATTGGAAAGCAAAATAAGATAGAAATATGTAAACATGGAGAGTGAGGAAAAGCGGAAGCCAATCAATTGCGTGCGTCACATCCGGTTTAAGCTCAATGCACTGAACACGCTTCTTCTTCCTTTCCTCGCATTTAAATATTATATATATATATATATATATATATATATATATATATATATATATATATATATATATATATCTATATATCTACCGATGTTTGATCCCTTAGATGCTTGTGACGCTTTGATCCTCATTAGCCAGTCTAGCGTATTCTCGGATGGTGACTACAGAAGTTCCGAACACATCAATAAATGAGGCTGACGGTAGTTGCATGATGCTGCGTGACCAATCAAATAAAATTATATTGGTGTTTACAACAAACATAATTAAAAGGATATTATTTAAATCAAGGTTGCGATCTTGATATAATCACCAATTCCATTACATATACTTTTGTCATTATTAATCCAGAATTGTATGATGTAGACTGATTTCGTCCTTATTGGGAACTCCGAGGACAAGGTTTGTACTTGGGCACATCTGTTTCGGTGTTTGTGATTCTAATCACTGAGCCAGCTTGCTGCACGCTACACACAATTTTCATTTCTATACCAACTGATGTATTTTGATTATACTTTCCTTCATGTGGAGGCTATACGGCATACTTTTAGACCTAACGTTCCAACTAGCAACCTGAAATCTGTCATTACAGAGCAAACACCGCGCTACCTAGGGATGTGGTATTGAATTGAACATTTATATAATTAAATGAGCATTGGTCACGCCAGCGTTGAAACAACTACTTTTAATCAAGGTTGCGATCTCTATTAAGGTAACTTAAATAGCACTGGATATTTAGTTGAATTAAATGTGCGCGTTAATCCCACGTTGTGTGAGATATATCTTCTCCTTCTTCAAATAAGAATGTTGAAGTAGACTGTCTTCTTCTTTGGCCACACACGCATGATTATATAATTAACCGAACAATGGTTGTGCGAGCGGTGATAACATTTATTTAAATGAAGACCGCTATCTTGATATAAACACCATTCCCATTGTATGCATACATTTGCCAGAATAAACCAAGCATTGCATAATGTTGAAAAGACAATTCAACAAGTAGACCGGTTTCGTCCTTATTGGGAATTCTGCACAGTATATGAAGAGTTCCCTCTCAGGAAAAAAACCGGTCTCCACAATACAAGGCTTTATTAATTCTGGCAAATGTAGGTATATAATGGAATTTGTGTTTATATCAAGATCACAATCGTGATTTAGATAAATGTTATCACCGCCCTCGAAAAAAGGATATTTTTGTTTTATCTGTGTGCGTTTTCTAGTTTATTTGAATGATGAAAAATAGGCCTTATATTTTCCTCTAGCGTAGTAATGCGTTTTTGAAAGACAACTGGATGTAACTGGCGAGACTTTGCTTTACGAAGCACACATTTTTTGCCATTATTTACAAACAGTGCATATTATAAAGTACAGTGCCAATGCGAACTAGCAACAAAAAATAGCGTGCTAAGTAGGCGAATTTTTCAGATGATATTTTCATCAATGCGTGATACCTACAAGTATGCACACCTGCAAACAGCATAGCACGCTGCCGTATATCCCACGTGTACATAGGTTGCAGAAACTGGCCATATCGCAGTGTTCACACTAACTTAAGTTCACATCCACACCAGTCCTGCAGATCAAGCATAGCAACAAATCGATTGACTCACTGAGTTTCGTCTAGTGTCTGAGACGGTGTTTGTGGTGGTCTAAGCTGATGGAGATAACATATTTCATATACGTTCCATCTTCGATTACACAATTTTTAAGCGGCAACTACTTAGGGATTTGTAAGAATATTGCTATGTATCGGTAAAACACGTGTTGTAATGAAACAATGCAATGGGGGGAAACGAAATTTTTTTGTCACCATTAATGTAGATAGTAAATGTGATGATAAATAATATTTTACGCGTTCGAAAGGGAGAATTCGTGAACAAACTGTTATCGATTTAGCGTTGGTGTTGATAATGTTCTTTCTAGTTTAGGCATGCGGTTTAAAAGGTTATAAATTTATTAGGTGTTACGTAATTATTTGAAACCCCTTCCAATTAGGACATATTCAGTAAAGCCATCAGATGCACATGACGTTTTACCTCAAGCAAACCAATCACAATAAATTATACTTAGGGCTGAGAGATTTCTGGACGTACGTATGTTGGAAGTTCGTAGATGACTGCGAGATCAGGCAGTATTTGAGT